>OVBI01003786.1:0-10562 GCA_900406495.1 Sisymbrium altissimum | reverse complement strand
CAAGTTAAAGATCGTGTGAGTCAGGATTCGAAATAGGTTCGAATCGTAACATCTATGCCTCTCTCTTTTTGCCACTCTTCTACTTCTGTGATCTCATCTCCACTCTGTTCATAATGTCTTCCGCCCATGTAATGATATCTCTGTGTGATTAATACTTTGAAATAAAGTTACTCCAATTATTTGATTTGAGTTTAAGAATTGTTCTAAATATTTTCGGTGGTGATTTATATGTTTTTACATCCTTAAATCTTACTGTCCAATCATTTTCTTGCTTTCATTCGTCTATTTGCTTTGAACATTTGATGTACATTCTTGCCTAACTTAGAAAACTCAGCAAACGAAGCTTTTTGTCTTACCTAATTTCGACTTGATATTAATCTTGGTTTTTGTGGATTAAATCCAGTTTGCTCTACCATCATTTCATTGTGCTTATATAGCAGAGTATTTGGATTAAACATAATTTTTTTTCTTATGAACACTTCTCTGGGATTACTCAGGCTTATTAGGTTTCTTAAGACTTCTCCATCCAACTGTCTAAACTTTTTTAAGAAACCCCTCAAGAAATATCATCAGCAATCCGATCTATGGCAGCTGTCTCTACTTGTCATACAGAAAAACTAAACAAACTTATCATCTCATTCGTTACTTCACGTTTTTCTTATATACAAAACAAGGGGAAACAAAGCAGCACACTTAAGTGTGAATATTGTCTCTTTGGTAATATAAACAAATTGTGAAAATAGAGAGTTTTAACTTTACGTCCTTGGCTTTGCTCAAAATTGTTGACTTTTCCAGTCTCCTAATTTCTCTATGGTGGATAAAAGACGAACATGTTTTGGAGATAGTATGGTCCCACTCATCACCCTTGAAGATTATCCCAGAGGACTTCAAGAGTCAGATAATAAAGCCATCTGATCAGAAAAAGCTTTTGACTCTCTCTGTATGGTCTCCGAGAAGAAAAAAGCTTGTGAAGTTACAAATGAATTACCAGAGAGGTAATCCGACAATGCGAGCTTCCACAGTTCTACTCTGTGCTGTTGTTCTGATTCAGCTGTTTGCTGCTCAAATTGATGCAAAAAGATCAAGAAGTCTATGACAGACACTCAGTGGTGATAATGCTCTCACTTTCTATCTCTTTCTTTACTAGAGAAAGTAGTACAGATGTGTAGTAGAAGATGTTGGAATAATCATTGGTAGTCTCTTTTATCAAAATAGCTTGCGACTACTTTTCTGTTTATTACCAGGTGATGCTCCTCTTGTAATTGGTCGTGGTGGTTTTTCTGAATTGTTCCTAGATTCGAGTCTCTATGCATACAATTCCTCAATGCAGACATGTGTACCCGGTGCTGTTCTATGGTGTGATGTTCAGTTAACCAAAGATGCAGTTGGGGTTTGCTTCCCTGGTTTGAAATTGAACAATGCTTCAACTATTCAAGATGTTTACCCAAATCGCCAAAAATCTTACCTTGTTAGTGGAATATCTACTCAGGGTTGGTTCACCATTGACTTATCCTTGAAAGATCTCAATAACGTTTCTTGCAAGTCTTTACGATTAAAGAAAATAACAAGGTATCTTAGGATAGAAACGTAACTTCTTGAATTTTTCGCGGCATAGTGAACAAGCCAAATGACCATTATTACACTGCAACACAAAACATACGAAAAAGTTGTATGAGCACTTGAGGGAAAGGAGAATTCATGTGAAAGTTCATAAAACAGCAATTAAATCCTATTTCCATTTTATAAGTTACAGGTGTTTCCTCTGTTTAACAGAAGTTATGGCTGCTCTAACGTCACCCTTCGCGATTTTATCTTTGGTTAATTGGTGCGTTTGGTACTCTACACATATTCTAGTCACAGAGACAACAAAAAGAGACTCTAGTAACTCACGGACTCAGTATGGAATTGTGAATCACGGTTCTTGACTGAGCACAAGGAGGACAATAGTATAAATAAAGGTTAGACGACAGATGATAACAAGCCTAACCTATTAATATAATCTCGACTTGATCAATTCCTATCATGCTCATGTTGAGCGAGGAGTCTCTAAATTCAAATTCCCTACTCATTATCATTTACTTTGCCTCCTGAGTCCTAACAAACAGTCCTCTAACCTTTAAAAAAAGTCTTTGAACATGTGTTAAGCTTAATTAGAAAGCCGGTTTGATTATTTTAAAATCAGTTCAAAGAAATATTAAAAACTGATTGGTTTGAAAGTACTAATTGAACCAACTCAATGGTTTGGCTTGGTGTTGAAAAAATTTGAATCTGTTCAGTTCCAAAAAAAAAGATAACTAATGCTTCTATAACATTACATCAGTGAGAACCCCAAACAACCATAACAAGATGACAACAACAATAAATAAATTTGCAAACAGAGAAGCAAATACAAATGAGATGTTTCTAAAGACACATGATGCAAATGATAAGTAACATGATTAGAACGAGAAGCAAGATGATTTTATCAAAACTTATCATTTGCAAACAGAGAAGCAAATATAAACAAGATGATTTCAAAGACACATGATGCAAATGATAAGATACTTGATTAATTAGAAAAAGAGAAGCAAAGCAAATACCAACAAAAGATGAGCAAGATGATTTTATCAAAACTATTGATGCATCATATAAGCAATAATAGAAGCAAATACCAACAAACAAGATGATATTATCACAAACTTTTGATGCAAAGGATGAGACACGATTACGCACACAAAAAAACGAAACATGATTATGGCTGAAGCTTAGAATAAGTCAAGTCATCTAAAAAACACTGACTCATACTTATACTCTCACAAATTCATATCTACATAAAGTTTTGACAAACTGAAACTGTTAGTATAGCAAATTTAGAAGCTTTAAATTTACCAATCAAATCTATTTATAAATGATATGAGCATTAACATATGAAATATAGACACAAACCAAAAAAAAAAAACACAGAACCAAGTTTACACAAAAACATTATATAATGATGTTTGCAACATCAATAACGACATCTAAGATTTCAAACCGAGTCTCAAATAACCAAGGCTAAACCATAACAAGAATAGAACCAGGAAGAAAGAAACTAAAAATGCTAACATGAAACATAATTAAGAACATATGCCACAAGAGAAAACTAAGTGAAATCTTGTTGAATTCATCAATCATAAGAAACAATGTAATAAAGAAAGCATGAAATTGACAAACAAAAGTATTAGTATAGTAAGTGAAGAAGCTTTAAATTTAGAATAAGAGAAGCAAAGAAAATACCAACAAGAGCTAAACAAGATGATTTTATAAAAACTAATGATCCATCGGATAAGCAATAACAGAAGTAAATCTTAACAAACAAGATGATATTATCACAAACTTTTGATGCAAAGAATGAGACACGATTTCGCACACACACAAAAATGAAACATGATTATGGCTGAAGCTTAGAATAAGTCGAGTCAATCTAAAAAACACTGACTCATACTTATACTCTCACAAATTCATATCTACATAAAATTTTGACAAATTGAAACTGTTAGTATAACAAATTAAGAAGCTTTAAATTTACCAATCAAATCTAATTATAAATGATATGAGCATTAACATATGACATATAGACAAAAACAAAAACAAAAAACACAGAACCAAATTTACGCAAAAAAATTATATGATGATGTTTGCAACATCAATAACGACATCTAAAATTTCAAGCCGAGTCTCAAATAACCAAGGCTAGACCATAAGAAGAATAGAACCAGGAAGAAAGAAACTAAAAATGCTAACATGAAACATAATTAAGAACATATGCCAAAAGACAAAACTAAGTGAAATCTTGTAGAATTCATCAATCATAAGAAACAATGTAATAATGAAAACATGAAATTGACAAACAAAACTATTAGTATTTTAAGTAAAGAAGCGTTAAATTTAGCAGTCAAACTATAAATTATATGTGCAGAAACATATAAAACAGAGACAAGACAACAGAGAATTAAAAGAACAAAGATAACGCAAAATAAGGAATAAAACTAAAAAACTAACATGCACATATTGAAGAACAAGTGACAAAGCAGAGAAATCATGTGGAAGTCAGCTCATAGCATTCTTTACGACACGCAGTTGTCTCTCTCTCCACGCCAAACAATTTGAATGGGTCAAAGAGACCGAGTCTTGAGGAGAAAGTTTCTCAACAGTGAAACCGCTCGATCTCCCGAGTATCTCTCCACGTGCAGCTCCTTTTGCGGACTGTAGCTCTCGTCTCTCCGGCTATAAATAGTGACCCTTCTCCTCTCACTTTCTACACTAATTCACGATACAAAATCCTCCTCTCTCTCTCGTCTTTCTATCTATCGTAAGTACTCCGTGAATATATCATAGTAATATAATAAGTTCGTAGATTCCGAGTTCGAGTGTTGAACGAGCCGGTCTCAAACGTGTTTTATCCTGGGACATGAAAATCGTACAGAACCGTCACACTAACGGGTGATATATTTGAGTTAAGGAAAGAGATTAAGTCTCGACGCACGTTCTCGTTTTCATAAAATATTTCCAATCGCTTCGATTTTCAATCGCTTTCCTTAATATCGTTTCTGTTTATAATCGTTTAATATAATTATAATCGTTTCTATATCTTTGTTTATCGTAATTATTCTCAATCGGCTTTAGTGGTCCTACAGATAAAACCCAATACTTTGAAATTTTTTATTTAAACAGACCAGAAATGAAATTATGTTCACTTTTAGCATTCAAGTGTTCAGATTTTTACCAAAATTCAGTAAAAATGATGTTTTAAATGAATCATCTCCATCAATTAACAGACTGTCAATCATAAACATAAAAATACAAATAAATAATTATATATATATATATATATATATATTCTTAAAGTTCCCCTAGTATATATTTGAGAAATAAGTTTGCTGAATTGTCTTCACCTAATTTATTTTCTTTAAAAATATGACATGACACCATCAAATTATGACATGGCTTATACAGAATTCTGACATGACATCTAATTCTTATTGTACTCTAACATATTGCAATAAATTGGTTTCAGGCTTTAAAAATTTATCAGTCTTAAAAAAATTATGTTAAGATAATATCAATAATACAATCAAAAAATAATACGACACAAAAAATCTGTTTTTGGAGGCCATAAGAATTATTAATAAATATTTGAAAAATTCAATATTACCTAAAACCCTAATACATACTATCTATCTCTCTCTAGATAAAGATTTTACAGACATTTACAATAAATCAACAAAACAATCCAAACTTTCACAACGCTCATGATTTTTTTATATGTTTACAATGGGATCATGTTAATTTCAAAAAATATAATTGGTTAATTTAAAAGAAAGTATATATATATCATCATTTTTATATTTAATGTCTACATACAATTTATTTTAGATTTCTATGATAAAATATTTATTATTTTAATTTCAAGATCTACAATACCAGAATTTATCATATGTCAATGTAAATGGTTTTCATTGTGTTAATTTGATTTTTTCATTAAAAAACAAACAAAACCTATAATCTTCAATTTAACATCTGTTTCAGGTTCTAAAAAAAAATCATCTCTCATATAGAATTATTATTTTCATACTCAGAATAAATTTATTTGAATGATCAGTTCTACTAATTAATGAATGGTTTTAAGATATACAGTATTATATTGGATTAATCATATTATACAATTTTGGTAAGTTTGGAAAGACATTTTAGAAGAATTAATTTGCTTTCTAAACTTTAAAAATTATGTTAAGATAATTTTAATAATACAATCATAAAATAATACTATAAAAAAAAATCTGTTTCTCGAGCCCATAAAAATTATTAATAAATATTTGAAAAATTAAATATTACCTAAAACCCTAATACGTAGTACTATTTATCTCTTAGTAGATAAAATTTTTATAGACATATATAATGAAAGAACAAAACAATCCAAACTTTCACAACAGCTCATGATTTTTGTATATGTTTACAATGGGATCATGTTAATTTTCAAAAAATATACTTGGTCAATTTAAAAGAAGGTATATATATATATATATATATATATCATTTTTATATTTAATGTCTATATACTATTTATTTTTGATTTTTAAGATAAAATATTTGTTATTTTAATTTCAAGATCTACAATGCCAGAATTGATCATATGTCAATGTAAATGGTTTTCATTGTTTTATTTTGATTTTTTCATTACAAAAAAAAAAACAAAACCTATAATCTTCAATATAACATCTGTTCAGGTTCTAAAAAGAAATCATCTCTCATATAGAATTATTATTTTCATACTCAGAATAAATTTATTTGAATGATCAGTTATACTAATTAATGAATGGTTTTAAGATATACAGTATTATGTTGGATTAATCATCTTATACAATTTTGGTAAGTTTAGAAAGCCATTTTAGAAGAATTAATTTGCTTTCTAAACTTAAAAAATTATGTTAAGATAATGTTAATAATACAATCATAAAATAATACTATACAAGAAAATCTGTTTCTCGAGGCCATAAGAATTATTAATATTATTTGAAAAGTTCAATATTGCATAAAACCCTAATACGTAGTACTATTTATCTCTCAGTAGATCAAAATTTTATAGACATATATAATGAAACAACAAAACAATCCAAACTTTCACAACAACTAATGATTTTTGTATATGTTTACAATGGGATCATGTTAATTTCAAAAAATATACTTGGTCAATTTAAAAGAAGGTATATATATATATATATATATATATCATTTTTATATTTAATGTCTATATACTATTTATTTTTGATTTTTATGATAAAATATTTGTTATTTTAGTTTCAAGATCTACAATGCCAGAATTTATCATATGTCAATCTAAATGGTTTTCATTGTTTTATTTTGATTTTTTCATTACAAAAAAAAACAAAACCTATAATTTTCAATATAACATCTGTTCAATCATCTCTCATGTAGAGTTATTATTTTCATACTCAGAATAAATTTATTTGAATGATCAGTTATACTAATTAATGAATGGTTTTACACTACAAGAAAAACTGTCTATAGCCACGAAACTATGTTGTGGTTATTGCCAAATGTTTGTGGCTATGGGACCAATAGTCACAAATAGCAACAAAAAAAAAACGTGATTATGAGGTTGTGGATATCGGCAATTTGTGGCTTTTCATAGCAACACTTCCACGACACAGCAACAACAGTATTTTGTGGCTACAAGCCACAACAGTATTTTGTGGCTACAAGCCACAAATGGCAGCAGAGAAAGTTTGTGGCTATTATAGCCACAACGAGACACAAGGCATGTTGTAGCTATGGCTTCAACCAGCCACAACATACTATCGTGGCTGTTTCTTCGACTAGCTACAATTTGAATCGTGGCAGGTGCTTCGACTAGCCACAACTTCTACCGTGGCACCTGCTTCGACTAGCCACAATGTTTTTCGTGGCAATTGCTTCGACTAGCCACAACTTCTGTCGTGGCACTTGCTTCTACTAGCCACAAATAAGATCGTGGGTTCGAGCAACAATTTGCCTCATTTGTAGTTGTTGTAATATAGCAATATATTTGGTTGTGGTTATTTGAAGTTGATAGCAACTAAAAAAATTTGCAGCCACTGCTACAATTAGACATTCATTTGCATATACAATATATGATTAAAATGTAATGAAAACATAATTAATAACAATAGAGAACAAGAGTTTAAAACATAAATAATAGTTAATTCATCAGAATTACAAGAGTTATAACTGAAGACATCACATACAAAAAGAATCTAATGATGTTTCTTCAATCAAAAGAAGCCTCTTCCAAATACAAAAGACTACATTAGCAAGTTATAAAATACAAAAGATACTTAAACCGATTGGAAGAGACCTACTACTTAGCTTAGATACCTAAGAATCCACCGAGTTTTGGTTTACCGAGTTGGGGTTAGGGTCACGGCTTGCTTCAGAACGAGGACTTCCAGCAGATGCAGCACTCTCACGAGCAATGGGTTGGAATGTAACCGGATCCATTCCACCCATCCTTAAAAGCATCTCCATTCTTTTTTTAAGTGTTGCTATGTCAGATTTCACCAGAGTTACATCACCCTCCGAGTTGCTCACTCTCTTATCTATGTTGGCCACTCTCGCATCCATTTCCACAGCCCTAAGTAGTGAAGCAGCCGGCGCCTCATTGGAATCAACATCCTTGTATTGAAGCGAACCAAGACCATAGATGCGGCCTTTGGTATTCATTGCAGTCTGTGAGAAGAAGACAATGAAAGAAAGACAATATAAGAATTTGCAAAATCATCTTAAACACATGAAAACTAAACTCATTATGCAAAACACATGAAAACTTAATTCAATTTTCCAAAAAATCTGAACCACCTCAAAAATAACCTGAGTATGTAAAACAACACATTCAAACTAATCTAAGAAGACACTTACTTCAATATAAGCGGCATCGAGGAGCTCGGTAGTGGGTGTGCAGACGGTTCCCTCAGAAGAGGATGCTTGTGCTCGCTCCAAAGCCAAAGCCTCAGCAGCTTGAATAAAGCTTTCTGCTCGTTTGTCAATGCAAGTGCCATCTTTACGGGTGTGAGTCTTACGCACAACGTCAGTTAGTGGAACGGGTCTTCCAGCTTCAATCGCCTAGCAAAACAAAATGATGTGATTAAATCCTCTCGACATAGACAGTGAAGCCAATCAATACTAAACAAGCAACAAAAGACATGAGTATGAGATATCCAACTAACCATCTCATGAGCAACTCGGGTGTGGCTCTTAGCACCTGAAGTATGACGGTGAGAACCTTTGCCATCGGGATTTGAAGAAGCATTCTTGGAATTTGTTTTGCTCCTCTTTTGGTGTGGCTCCTCCTCCCAAGTCTCTTGCATAGCAATCCAGTCTGTCAGTCCAATGAAGGCAGGCTTCTTTCCAGATCTTCTCCTCTTGCTTACAAGGTCTCTGATTGAGTCTTTGAGAATCGTCTCCCACTGATGACGAACCCGAGCATGATGGCGAGGATCCCAAAAGTATTTTTGCTACATAAAAAACATAAGTAACATTAACATATCAATTAATCTGATAACATAAAAGAATAGCAAAATAAAACATGAACGGTTTTAAACTAACCACAAAGCTAATCCAACAAGCGTCCTTCTTCTCCTCTGGTACCATTTTGTAGGTCCACCATGGTCCCCAAAAGTTTGATTGATATGTTGCCAAGATGTCTTTGCGCATGCAATCATCTATATCAAACCTGTGGGAGAATATACCAAACAAGTTAATAAGCCATCAAATGAAGTATATATAGAACTTTAAAGTGAAATCTCAAATATAGAACTAAGTATGAACTAAGTATGAGATTAACTAAGTATGAACTTAAGTCTCTCAAATATTAAACCAAATCATGAAATCTTTGAAGGAAAAATCCGAGAACACACAAAATCAGAGAGATGAAGCAAACCATATCAGTAAAGTAAGAAACAAAACAAATTTTAGAGACATGACACAACAAAAAACACATGTATGACCTTAAAAAAGATACTATAACATGAATGACATAACATAACAGTCATACCATAACACTCACACAACATTTTGACAAGAATTCAAACCTTTTTGTAGTAAAAAATAGCATAAGAAATCCTTACCATAACGCTCCATCGGGCCTTTCAGGATGGAGAAGTGGCATGTTGCGTCTCTCCGGTGCACTCATGACGGCGGCTAAGCTAGGAAGAGGATGTCGAGAAGCGGCCGAAGCAGATGATCTCGTCGCTCCAGGAGGAAGAACAGTTTGACGCCTTCGGACACTTCACCTCGGTGAGGATTGGAGGGCTGCAGAGTTTGAGGGCATCTGTAAATGAACCGACAGAATGGAAGAGAGAATTAGATGTAGAGTTCAAAGGAAGAACTTAAAATCGAGAGTGTAGAGGAAGAGACCGAGAGTGTAGAGATCTAGAGAATCATACCTTAAACGATTGGAGGCGGAGGAAGAGATCGAGAGTGTAGAGGAAGAGTGTGAGGTTTCGATTGAGAGTGACGGAGGCGGATGAAACGAGAGAGTTAGAGATTAGGGTATTAAAAGAAACCCCAACACTAAACCGCCAATTACTGAAAACTAGCCCGGGCAATTTTTGGTTTTGGCTCTAAATTACATTTAGCACAAGAACCCGCCAAAACCAATTCTATATTTGGTTTAATAAATACTAAACCCGCCAAAACCCACGCCAAAACCCACCAAATACAAAACCAAATACAATAACACATTCTCCATTTTTTAAATCATAATTAGTCATAAAAAAAAATTTATTGTTATTTATTTAATTACTTATAAAAAAAATTTATTTATATAATAAACATATTAAAACTTACATTTTTATTAGTCCGCATATTCATCGGAATCTGGATATTGATCATCAGAATCTGAATATTCACTATATTGGTCTTCCAAATTATCTTCAGAAACATATTCATCATCTGGATTAACCATCGGCATAGGCTCATAATCAGAAATATCTTCGACTGCATGTGTTTCAACTCGCAACATATGAGTACTTGGTATCACTTGGTCA
>OVBI01003785.1:0-10565 GCA_900406495.1 Sisymbrium altissimum | reverse complement strand
AATTTCATTGAGATAGTTTAATATTTGACAAAGGGGTATTTCGTAATAACTTATATATAATCCTGAGATTGAATGATCCCACACAGATCGTAATAAACCGAAAGTAAATCAAAGTCCACATGAAACAAAAAAATGTACGAGATTTTAGGATTAAACCGGAACCGTCGGTTCACTTTTAGTAGTCTTTAAATATAATTAAAATGGACGTTTGGTTACCATCGAACCTTATCAAAGTGGTTGTGTTTGCTTTACAAATTGAATACATCCATGGGTTCGATGCTACCAGGTAGCGAAAGAGAAGGGAGGGAAAAAAAAGCCAAAAAGGGAGAATAAGGGAGAATAATAAAAGAGAGGGAAAACATGAGGGGAAAAAAAAGCCGTGGAGGAGGAAGGAAAAAAAAGAAGAAAAAGACAAAAAAGGGCGAAAAAAAAATAGGATAAAAGATATAAATTAACAGGTGAAAAAAGAAGGAAAACGGGATAAACTCGTCTGAAAAAGAAAAAAATGGGAAAAGAGAAAATGAGACAAACGGGAAAAAAAGGAATTAACGGGAAAAAATGGAAAAAAAAGAGAAAACGGGACAAATCCGTAAAAAAAGAAAACAAAAAAAGGTAGAAATTAAAGGAAAGAAGAGAAACGGGAAAATCCCGTAAAGAAAAAGAGAAAGAAGAAAAATGATGGAGAAGAAGGGAAAATAGGAAAAATATCCGTAAAAATAGAAATTAAAGATGAAAAAAGAAAAAAAGGAAAAGAGAGAAAAAAAACAGGAAAAATCCGTGAAAGTAGAAATGAAAGTTGAAAAAAAAAAAAGGGAAAACGGGATAAACTCGTATGAAAAAGAAAAAAAATGGGAAAAGAGAAAATGAGACAAACGGGAAAAAGGAATTAACGGGGAAAAAAATGGAAAAAAAAAAAGAGAAAACGGGACAAATCCGTAAAAAAAAGAGAAGGAAAAAAGGTAGAAATTAAAGGAAAGAAGAAAAACGGGAAAATCCCGTAAAGAAAAGAGAAAGAAGAAAAATGATGGAGAAGAAAGGAAAACAGGAAAAATATCCGTAAAAAACAGAAATTAAAGGTGAAAAAAGAAAAAAGAAAAAAAGATAAAAAAAAAACAAGAAAAATCCGTAAAAGTAGAAATTAAAGGAAAGAAGAAAAACGGGAAAATCCCGTAAACAAAAAAAGAGAAAGAAGAAAAATGACGGAGAAGAAGGGAAAACAGGAAAAATACCCGTAAAAAACAGAAATTAAAAGGTGAAAAAAGAAAAAAGAAAAAGAGAGAAAAAGAACGGGAAAAATCCGTAAAAGTAGAGATGAAAGTTGAAAAGAAAAGAGGGAAAAACGGGACAAATCCTTAAAAAAAAAGAGAAAAGAGAGAAAAAGAACGGGAAAAACCAAAAATCTGTAAAAGTAGAAATGAAAGTTGAAAAAGGGAAAACTGGAGAAAATCCGTTAAAAAAAAAAAGGAAAAAAGAGAGAAAAAGAACGGGAAAAACTGTAATCCCATCACATGTCTCGAGTGTTGTACTGTCGTGTCTTATTGATACTGATCCTGACGAGAACAGTCTCACTTCAGTTTGATTCGAATAAACCCTTGTCGTTTGCTTTCTTTGTAAGCCACCAATCAGATAAAGAGACTGACTTTATGGTTCCGACGATGGCCTTGAAGGAGAACATGTTCGAGGAATGCCGTCGCTTGCTGGGGCTGAACTAGGTTCCGGAACTAATCTGGAGCAACTAGTTGGAGAGGACACAGGTTCCGGCATAGCTCCGGAGCGAGTGCGCGGGCGAGGAACGGCGTGCGGAGAGAGAATTGAATTTTGACTTGGTCAATTTCATTGGAGAGAGTTCAATATTTGGTCAATTTCGTATTATCCTGTGATTGAAAAATTGTACCGTAATAAACCGAAAGTAAATCAAAGTCATTAAACGGAGTAAACCGGAACCGTCGGTTCATTCCAGTAGTCTTTAAATATAATTATATTGGACGTTTTGTTACCATCGAACGCTGTCAAAGTGGTTGTGTCTCGATTAAAAATTGAACACATCCATCGGTTCGATGGAACCAGGGGGCGAGAGGGAGGGGGATGCGTTGGAAAAGGAAGAAATAGAGGAAAACAAAGAGAAACAGGAAATCCTCGAAAAAAAAAGAAGAAAAAATATGAGAAAAATGACCGAGAATGATACAAAAAAAAAAAAGAAAAACCCGTAAAAACAAAAATTAAAGATGAAAGAAGAAGAAAAAAGGAAAAAAAATGATGACGAGAAATTTCCCGAAAAAAATGAAAAATGGGAAAAATGACCGAAAAGATAAAAAATCCTTAAAAACAAAAATTAAAGGTGAAAGAGAAAGAAAAAAGAAAACAGAAAAAATGATGGAGAAAAATAAAAATATAAGGAAAAATCCGATGAGAAATTTGCCGAAAAAAAGAAAAATGGGAAAAATGACCGAGAAAAATAAAAGAGAAAAAAATTCGAAAGAATAAAAATAGAGAAAAAACCCGTAAAAAAACCCGTAGAAACAAAAATTAAAGGTGAAACAGGAAAAAAAGGAAAAAAATGACGGAAAAAGATAAAAGGGACGATAAAAGGGAAGACAAGGTCAGATTGGTTTCTGTAGTCAATTTAAGGAATTATAAAGTTATGGGCTTGTTAAAACTATAGTTGCACTGTAGGGAGGAATCTACACGATTACAAGAATAGTTAGAGCAAAAGACAAGAACACTTTATTTACTTATTAGTTATTGCTCAAAACAACAAGTCAGATCTCAGCTGAAGGAGATGACAGATAGGCTGAGAATAAAATGTTCATTGATTGGTGGATGTTGCAGAAAATGCAGGATGCATCACGTCTTAACTGAGGTACATGGGGACTTGTATCTTTCACAATAGTTTATAATCGTAGAGTTTATTCATCTCTTTTCTTTGATTTGGTTAGGTTGCGCTCAATTCATTTTTTTCTTTTTTTGCGTGCTTTGGCAAATGCTCTCTATGAAGATATTTTAGCTAAGCTCTTTTTAAATAGATGAAAGTGCTCTCTTTTTTTTGTTATGTTGTTGCTAAACTGTTGTTGTGTTATAGGGAAATGTAAACTTATAAGTAGTTTAGTCTAAGTTCTGTATATTCGGTCCTTTCTAACTTATATGTCCTCATCTGCTTTGTCTATACACAGGGTTCGAAATGGAAGGAGAAGACAGAAAATTTTGAAATAGCAAGGTAATCTTAATTACCTCTCTCAAGTGTCCCGCGGCTTCTAGTCCTCCAGCTCTAAACAAATGTCTCGTCCTAGAGGTAGTCTTAATTACCTATTTGAAATGTCCTTGATGCCAGAATGTGAATCAACTTGTCCCGATCTATAAACAAATGCCTCGTCCTAGAGGTAATTAAGATTACCGCTTTGAAATGTCTCTGATGCCAGAATGTGAATCAACTTGTCCCATGGTTTCTAGTCACTGATCTATGAACAAATGTCTCGTCTTAGAGGTAATCTTTAAGATTACCTCTTCGGAATGTCCCTGATGCCAGAATGTAAATGAGCCATCGGGCTATAAACAAATGCCTTGTCCTAGAGGTAATTAAGATTACCTCTTTGAAATGTCCCTGTCCCACGGTTTTTTTTGGCCATCGAGCTAAAAACAAATGCCTCCTCCTAGAGGTAATTAAGATTACCTCTTTGACATGTCCCTGAGGCCAGAACGTGAATCAACTTGTCCCAGTCATTGATCTAAAAACAAATGCCTCGTCTTAGAGGCAATTAAGATTACCTCTTCGGAATGTCCCTGATGCCAGAATGTGAATGAACTTGTCCCACGGTTTCTAGTCATTGATCTATGAACAAATTTCTTGTCTTAGAGGTAATCTTAATTACCTCTTCGGAATGTCCCTGATGCCAGAATGTAAATGAACTTGTCCCACGGTTTCTAGTCATCGAGCTATAAACAAATGCCTCGTCTTAATGACAGTGTGTGCTCTAATTTACTTGAGATCATAGTCACTCAAGCTTAATGAAAAGCCAAAAGAAAAGCCAATAAATTAAAGGATGCAAATGATGAGGTTGCCTCACCTCTTTGGACTACTCGGGTTTCTAGTCACCTGAATCTGACTAAATACAAATGCCTTGGCCCAACTCTAACGGTAAGAATAAGGTAAAAGAAAAACCAAAAGAACGGCCGAGTTTCGAGAATGTAAATGAGGTTGGCCAGCCTAGTCAATAACACAATCTTCTCAGTTCTAATTGAATTGAATTTATAATTCTCTCTGTATATGGGGAGGGAACGAAACCTACTGCAGACTTCTAAAATCTGAGCTTTTCGGATCTAATTTCTCTTCTTCTTGTTTGTCACCTGCAGGTAGCCAAGGATCTGCTTCTTCTCCAACAAGTCCATGTACCACTTGTGATGTGTTGTGGTTACAGATTCGTGCGGAGGTGGAAATGAACTAACGTTTGTTTGTTTATTTGATTGTCTCAGGTCTTGGATGCTTCTTCTTTACAAGACTAGAGCTCATAGAATGTTCTTGCGGTGGGGCTTGGTACTTGTGTCTATCTATCTTTGGACTGCTTCCAATAGCAAAGTGAGTGTTCAGATATACTTGACTAATTTTAGAGAATTGCATGCATGAATATTATTTGGTGTGTTGGGTTCATTGAGCAGTGAAGATGGGTTAAGTGACGAAGTTATGTGACCTGGGACCTAATGACAGAGTGTGCTCTAATTTGCTAAACTCAGTCCTAGGCTAGATACAATTAGTCTTTGGTAAAATCGTTTTGCTGGTATTTGCTTTTTTGATTCCGTTTTTTTGGAAACATTGTTAGTCTTTATTTTGTGGCTGTCATCGTATTATGTCTGCTGTTATGTAGTTATGCTCTTATGTTCTTGGTTTTTTTGGGGACTTTCGGTGGTGAAATGTTTGTTTTTTAAATTCTTGGTTTCTGAATTTTAGTCATGTTTGTATTTGTTATATTGTGTGCTAATATCATTTTGAGTCTTTGATATATTTGATTGAGTTTCGTGAAGAAGTATGTTTGGATTCGAAAAACCCAAATCAAATGGAACCGAAACTGAACGTTTTGGTTTTTGGTTTTCTGTTTTTGGTTTAAAACTCCAAACCGATCTATGACATTGCATGATTTTGATTTTCTGTTTGGTTAATTCAGCATCTATCTGATCTAGTCTGTTCCTTAGTTTTTTTAATTTAGATATATTTAATAATTAGTTTCTTTAATTTAGATATATTTAATAATTAATACTTAACACATTAAAACTGGTTTTGGGATATTCAAACCGGTTTCTTCCAAAATAGTCGAAGTACCAAAACTTTGAGAATTTCGGTGCTCGTATTAAACCGGACAATTTAATTAAATTGAGGAATGAAGAATAAAACAAATGGATTTAAGTTTGGTTTTATGTTATTTTTTTTTGTTTTTGTCAACTGTTTTATTCTCATTAGCATGAAACTGGTCCATAAAAGCTGATACAAATGCAGAAAGTAAGCCCAATTACCATTATTTACAATTTTGATTTAAAATTAAGCATAGCCCAAAGTTATCTATCTTAAGAGATAAGATTGGGAAAATAAAAGTGTCACACATCCAACGCGTGAGATGTAATTGGTTTATGTAAACGGTGCCGATGGGTTCACCATACCTAGCTCCACTGCGTTGCTTATCTTGCTGCTTTCGAAACTCTTTTTGCAGATATCACCGATGCAATCAACAAATCTTCTGTGCTATCACCTAGCATAATCCAATGAAAACATGAAGTTTTCTTCAACTTGGTACCATCCTCCATGTGAAAAGCTCTACCTTAGACCGTAGGAGGTCCAGCCATCGCAATAGATGACTAAAACAGCAAAGAAATTACTCCCTCCATATAAGAAGATCCAAGGAGATGATAAAACGCAGGGGATCATATGATTACAACTCGGGTTTTGTCTTCAGCATCCTGCGAAAAAAAGAAAAGAGAGAAAAAAAAAAACAAAACAAAAGGATCTGAATTTAGCCGGTTTATAACCCAACTAATTCAGAAATTTATTTATCCGAAATTAAAATTAGGTCTGATTCAATCGGAAGAAAACAAAAAAGGAAAATATACAGATCTAATCTAAATAGATTGGAAAAAGATTTCTGGTATATCAGAAAATCGTACTCTCTCTAGAAGATGAAAAAGAGAGAAGAGAGAGAATTGCCACGCTTTGAGGACATATTTCATCATTGGTTTTATGTTATTATTATCTTCATCTTTTGCCAGCATGGTTTAAAAAAAAAAAATCTAAAATTGAAAAATAAAATTTTAAAAATATTTACAAAAATATAACTTCTCATTTTTAGAAATAAATTTACATTATTTTAAATTATAATATTCTAATTTGATTTTTCTAAAATATACTAAAAATTTTTGGTTTCAATCTAACTATGTTGTAGTAACTTTTTTGTTATAAACATTTTAGTTTTTTCTTTAAAAAATGTGACTAAACAAAATGGAACTGTAATAAAACAAAAAAATCGAATTGTCAAATCTGAAATCCAACTTTTATATAGAATAAAGATCATCGATATTTGATCTTTTCAAAAGACCATTTCAAGGGTTTACGGTTTTGGAATTAGGGTTTATAATTTTAAAGTTTAGGGGTTAGGGTTTAGAGTTTTAGGTTTAGGGTTTTGGACTTTAGGGTTTAGATTTTAAAATTTAGGGTTTAGAGTTTAGAATTTTGAATATTTACTTTAGGATTTAGAATTTAATAATATATATATTTTTATATATTTATTTATTTATATTATTAGGTGGTAAATTCTGATTGGATATTATAAAAGATGAATATTAAAATTCACCCCTAGGGGTTAACCCAAGTTTTACTCATTATAAAATCATCTCCAATAGTTAATTTTAGTTTTTACTCCAAAAATAGAGATGATTTTTACTCTAATAGTAAACTCTATTTTAATTAACTATTATTTTTATATAAATTTATATTTTTAAAATATATTAATTTTTTCCATTCATTTTATTTTTTGGACAAAAGGTATATAAATAATTCTATAAACTTTTAACTTTATTGAACTTAAATATATCAAACTGAAAGAAATTTCATTACAAACAAGAAATTAAATATCAAATCCATTTTTTAAGAAGAAATTAGTGTACCAATTGAAATATTTCAAAGTGATAAATAAGACTATTTATCTATAATTTTATATATTAACATTGCTATTTATTAAAAATTAATATTTTAAATATAAAATTAATTATTATTGTGAATATCTTTTAATATAAAACTAAAATGTATAATTTTGTCTGCGTATAAAATAAAAATATACCAAAATTAAATGATTATTTTATAAAGAAAAAAATAGAACGCTAAAAATCTAAAATACTAAAAATTACTACAATATATTATTAGAGATGATTTTACTTTAAATATAGAATTTAAATATAAAAATAAAGTGCCTTTGGAGATATTTTAAATATGGAGAAGACAACATTGAAAAAGAAGAGATTATGAGTATTTTTCCATCATGAACAGTAAAAAAAAAGTCAAACTATCACTGATTTAATTTTCATATTAAAGTTGCCATGCAATTTCTCATAAAAACAATCCAAAGTCTTCTACCGAAATATGATCAAGTCTTTTAGAATAGGTCTAATTAAATAGCTAAGAAAGATAATGAAAGCTTTATTTTTAATACTGAATGAACCAGTCTTTAATTGCCTTGAGAGTTGAGGCTGAATATATACTTGGTCTTGGATGAGTTCTAAACTTGGTCTTCCTATTTATTTCTCGCTATTTCTTTCCTGGTTTTTAGTCAGATGTCTATGTACTCTTTCCCACAGTTCTTTTGCGTGACATGGGTCATGGTGATGATGATCGTATCACTGCAGATGCATGTATATAGAAGTTGCATCGAGACCAAAAGGAAGGGTTTGTTGGAGCTCAAGGCCTATATCAACTCAGAATTTCCGTATGATTGGCCTAATGACACGGACAGCGACTGTTGCGGATGGGAAAAAGTCAAGTGTGATCTTACCAGCGGGCGTGTGATCGGCCTCTTCCTGAACTATACGTACAATCCTCCTCCCCTAAACCTTTCTTTGCTCTACCCCTTTGGAGAACTACAGATTCTAAACTAACTAATTTCTGGTGTATGGACTGGTTCGATGATATCCATGGTAGATAAATTATCTAAAGTTTTA
The DNA here is from genome assembly GCA_900406495.1 of Sisymbrium altissimum. Classification (NCBI taxonomy): domain Eukaryota; kingdom Viridiplantae; phylum Streptophyta; class Magnoliopsida; order Brassicales; family Brassicaceae; genus Sisymbrium; species Sisymbrium altissimum. Next base: position 2,378 of record OVBI01003785.1, on the reverse strand, counting down.
TGATCTTTGTGACTGAAATTTCATGTACACAATTTTCTAGGCTTTATTGATCATTTTTTGTAGGTTATAAAAGCCTTGGGAGATTAAAAAAACTTGAGATACTGGATTTTACCTACAATGGAGTCAATAATAGTGTCTTACCGTTTTTGAATGCTGGTTCATCACTTAAAACTTTGATTCTTCGTGGAAACTTCATAGAAGGTACTTTTCCAATGAAAGGTATGTTAACTTTTTTTATAAAAAAAATACAACTTGAATATCGACTCTATTTTCTTAAAAAGAAAAAGAAAAACAGATTATAAGTTGTTTTGGTCTTGTTTGTGGTCATTTCTATTTTGCAGAATTACAAGATTTGAGAAACCTAAAACTGCTAGATCTGAGTTAAAACATGTTTAGTGGCCTTATACCTGGTGAGAGTAAATTATATATATTTATTATTTTGTTTGATTAATGCCCCATATATGTATAAAATTGTAACCATCATAAATTAATTATTTACCTCATCTCTTTTTTTTTTTTAACAACTCATCTCTTATATATTCACCTTATGGCAGACTTGGCAGTTTTGCATAAGCTCGAAGCTTTGGATTTAAGTGATAACGAATTTTCTGGATCACTAGAAAAGCAAGGCATGTTAATACATTTCGTTTAATAAGTTTTTATTTTATCCTTTGTCCTACTAGACTTATGTTCTGACTTGAAAGTAAAAACGTTCTCATCTTTCTTGTATCTTTGGATGTGATTTTTGCAGGACCTTGTCAATTGAAGAATCTGCAAGAGCTTGATTTAAGTAGAAACAAACTTGTAGGTGCACTTCCTTTGTGTTTTGGGAACTTAACCAAACTCCAAATTCTTGATCTCTCTTCGAATCAACTCAATGGGACAGTTCCATCTCTTTTCGGTAATCTCACCTCCCTTGAGTACTTATCATTAGCAGATAATGTGTTTGAGGGTTTCTCGCCTTTGGATATGATCGCTAACCTCTCAAAACTCAAAGTGTTTAAACTTTCATCAAGGTCTAATTTGCTGCAAACAGAGACTGAAATCTCATGGCAGCCGACATTTCAGTTGAGTGTCATCGATTTACAGTATTGCAATTTGGAAACTGTTCCTAGCTTTCTTCAACACCAAAAACATATGCGTCTAATTAACCTTTCCAACAACAAGTTAACTGGAATGTTTCCTTCTTGGTTTCTGGTGCAATATCCAAAACTTGAGGTTTTGCTATTGCATAACAACTCTTTCACAACTCTGCAATTTCCAAGACTTGTTCATAGTTTGCATGTTATGGATCTATCGACCAATAGTTTTGCTGGACAACTTCCTGCCAATATTGGAAACGTACTTCCAAATCTAAGACACTTGAATCTCTCGAATAATGGGTTCCAAGAAAACTTGCCATCCTCATTGGGAGAGATGAAGATGCTCCATTTTTTGGATATATCACACAACAACTTATCTAGTAGTCTACCAAGAAAATTTATAATGGGATGTTCTTCTTTGACTTTTTTCAAGCTTTCCCACAACAAATTTAGAGGCCAGCTTTTTTCAGCGCCAACAAAGCTAGAGCGGTTGAAGTTTTTGATTGCGGACAACAATCAATTTACTAGGATTGCAGATGGGCTGATTAATTCACGTGGTCTATCAGTGCTTGACATATCGAATAACTACCTACAAGGCATCATTCCAAATTGGTTGGGTGATTTTGGTTCCATGTTTTTTCTTTTCGCTTCAGATAATCGTTTGGAAGGTACAATACCAAGAAACCTCTTTAACATTTCTCGCATTAAACTTCTTGACCTATCCGGGAACAAGCTTTCTGGGAACTTGCCACCACATTTCAAATGTCGGCATACAGGTCTGTTGTTCCTAAATGACAATGAGCTGACTGGTCTGATCCCAGGTACATTACTAGAAACTCTTACAGTACTTGATCTACGAAATACAAATTATCTGGGAAGATTCCACGCTTTGTTAACAACACATATGTTCTTTCTCTTCTTCTGAGGGGTAATACATTAACGGGTCATACTCCTACTAATCTATGCGGTCTAAGAAGCATCAAGATTTTGGATCTTGCCAACAATAGCTTGAATGGATTTATACCTTCATGTCTCAACAATATATCATTTGGAAGGAGCTTGGAATATGAGATACCTGGTTATGGATCATTTTTTACTCTTGGTTTGGATAATGAATTGGGAGCGTATCATAAGTCTTTGGTTTTACCATATGAGTTTGATTCAGACTACTCTCGCGATTTGGACTTCATAGTTGAATTTGCATCAAAGAGTAGATATGATTCTTATACTGGCAGAAGTTTCGATTTCATGTCTGGACTGGATCTGTCAAGTAATGAACTCAGTGGTAAGATCCCA
>OVBI01003784.1:0-10570 GCA_900406495.1 Sisymbrium altissimum | reverse complement strand
TCGTTCTAAGTTAATTGGTAAACCTAAGAGAACTACGTAAAACTAATTTAACTCTTAAAACAAATAATACGTAACGTAAAACTCGAAATAATTTCTTTCCATTTTAAGAGTAACTGAAATGACGGAGCAGATGAAATTGTTGTAGGCCTTTTCTGGCCCATTCAATTTCAGCCCGTGTACAGAATTAGTAAAACTACGATAACTACATACAACTGGAAATAATCTCATTCAATGAAGAGATGATTTGACTCTGATTTACCCGGGAGCATGTATGCATCTTCCTGTATCTTGAATGAAGAACATTTCTGTACATTTAATATTTACAGCTCCTATATGCCATTTCTTGTTGAACTCATTCTAAGTTAATGGTAAACTTAGGAGAACTAAATAAAACTAATTTAGTTCATAAAACAAATAATACTACGTAAAACTAGAAATAATTTATTTCCATTTTAATAGTAACTGAAATGATGGAGGAGATGAAATAGTTGTTCGCCTTTTTTGGCCCATTCCATTTCGGCCCGTGTATAGAATTAGTAAAACTACGATAACTACATACAACTGGAAATAATCTCATTCAATGAAGAGATGATTTGACTCTGACTAACCCGGAAGCATGTATGCATCTTCCGGTATCTTGAATGAAGAACATTTCTGTACATTTAATATTTACAGCTCCTATACGCCATTTACACGTTTCATCCCGACATCTTACCACCCATCGTTTACGATCACACTTTTTTACCACATAACAAAAATTTAGTAGGGGGCACACACTTACATACATTACAAGAACTCGTGTACTGTTTGGAGTGTTGATTCATTTATATCAGTGTTGTGTTACGAACTCGTGTACATGCATCAGTGTACCACATGCTTGCCTTTTGTCTGGTGTTACTATGCTTGCGTTTTCCTTCCATCTGCTATTAATTTACTAATATATTCCTTATGTGTGCTTTTAATCTGCTTACATTTGCCTTATATCTGCTTTGAATCTGCTTACATTTTCCTTATATCTGCCATTAATCTGCATACCTCGGCAGGTTATAAGGGTAGCGCTGGTATTTAGAAAATATAGGGTCCTTTTTTTGCATTTTTCTTCCGAAGGATTTACTTTTGGGATTAAGTTCGCAAAAGGGGTCATTTTTTGGTATTTCTTCTTATAATTATTCATAATTTTAAGATAATAATCAGTTTTGATGTCTCAATATGGTTATTCCGCCATTCAAATCCAAAGTTTAGAGAACAAGTTTTCTGATATATTCTTTCTACATTTCGAGGACCCATTCAGTGTGACAAGCTACAATTTCTCTCCAAAATTTTACTTCTCTTGCTTACCCATACAAAATTGGTTTTGGAATTCTTAATTTTGAACATTGTGATTGGCTAACTCCATGTAATTTTATTGTTTTGAAATCACTATGATGCTTTTACTTTGTCTTGCTCTATAGGGATTCTGATATGGTTTGGCCAATTGTTAACTACTTAATCTCACGACTTTAGTAAAATCATAAACAGATTGAGAACTTTGAAGTCCATGCAAGAGTAATAATTGTGTGACTTTTTAAAGTTTAATCAGAAATAGTGCTTTCAGCTATCCAATAATGCATAACTTCCCTTTCAATGTATCTTCCACATTATAAGATATAATGAACAACCGCTTTCAGATTGAAAGCATCTCACATGCAGCATCTTCGTTTGCACAAAAAAACTAAGAGAAGTGAATGATACTGACCCGTTAGAAACTCTTCTTCCTCTTATTGGTTTGTCTCCTTACTCTTTGGTGGTTTAATAAAACCATAACAACTCTTCTCCATGACTCACCGAAGACTGAGACTTAGATTTAACATAATGTTTAGACAATAATTTCTATTATTTTCCAATTCTGTATAAAAAAAAAATACAAAGCCCCACTTGAATACAATATGAACAAAACATTATAGAAACAATAGAAAATATAAAATAATATTGAGGCTCCAATCAAACCATTATTAGTCAAAAGATGCTCCATTTTTTTTTAAAAAAAAATATCTAATCTTTTTAAGAAAAATATCAAGTTTTACCAAATAATGACTATGTCTTTTTATAGGATACAAGATAAAAAGACATAATTTTTTTTTTAACATCTTTATTATCAACTATGTCTTCTTATCATCAAACCCCCTCACTAATCCTGCAAGCACAATTTCAAAAAAATTAGTTTCATAACAGATCACCCTTCCGCCCACTTCCACGCACTCCAGCTCGCTTCCGCTCGCCTCCGATCGCTTCCGCTCGCCTCCGATCGCTTCCGCTCGCCTCCGCTCGCTCCTGATCACTTCTTCTTGCTTCGAGGGACCCGCACAATATACTTGCAAGTTAAATGAAAATTTTCTTTTTTATAATCATTCATAATTTTAAGATAATAACCAGTTTTGGTGTCTCAATCTGGTTATTCCACCATTCAAATCCAAAGTTTGGAGAACAATTTTTCTGATATATACTTTCTACACTCTCAGGATCCATTCAGTCTGAAAAACTACAATTTCTCTCCAACATTCCACTTCTCTTGCTTACCCATATAAAATTAGTTTTGGAATTCTTAAAGTTTGACTTTTTAAAGTTTATAAAATGATTTAAAATATATTTTTGAATTTTGTTAATAATATACATAGTAAAAACATATGATAAAGTAAATTTTAATTTTCAATGAATATTGAATAATTTTCTCCTACATAAATACATATTATATTATTTTTTGATTAATAAACTAATCTTAACTTTAATATCATTTATTCTTTAGAAAATTAGAGTTCATATGGTTAATTCCATTTTTTATATTTACTTGTATCAATTTTCCTCAATGGATTTTCTTTTTTATACCCTCAACTTTATTTTCCTAACACCTTTTTCATTAACTCAAATTTACAAATCCGAAAAAAAATTATTTTCTAATATACATCAGGATTGATCAAATCGAAATTCTATTTTTCTCTTTTACCTGATAAACACATCCTTGAAAAAAAAATCAGTTCTAAAATCTCAAATATATTAGTTTCCTTATCCCTCAACCCTGTAATAAAATTTTCTTTATATACATAATTACTTTTTTTTTTACAATAGTCACATTGTCACAAGTTCGTATCTTTCTTAAGAATTTTACATTTTTCTATCACGTGATAAACACATTTTTTTTCTTTTAATTTAATATGATAATCTAAAATTTTTGCAATAGTGTTTTTTAGGAAAATTTAACAATCTAAAAAATCTTCGATAGAGAATTTTTCTTTTTAATTTTATACGATTAATATACAAATTTATACAGAAATACATGTAAGGTTTATGCTTATTTTTTCTATATTTTAGCATATGTATAATGACAATTTATACAGAAATACAAATTTTAATTTATATTTTAATGTAAATATATAATATTTGCTCGAGCAACACAAGAACCATATTATCATAAAAGTCTATTATATAATTTTATCTCTTAAAAAACAATATCCTCATTATGATTAAACAAAATCCACCATAAATATATTGACCACATTATTGCCTTTTTGTTTTTAAAATTTGGCTTTTCTATAATTCGGTTAAGATAAATACAAATATATCTTTTCATTTGTAAAAGATAATTTTGATAGCATATTCTTTTGAAATGGCGGCCTGTTCTTACGTAAATTCCAAATTATCCAATCGATCACAACAAACGAAGTATATGCAAAGTTTTAAGCATGTAATATATTCTGTTACAAATGAAGATCAGAGTTTATATCTTGTGTAAATATATTCTTGAGACTAAATCGAAGTATTAACTTTCCCTTTTGTAAAATTATGTGATAAATTTCCTTCAATGAAAATATGACCAATCAATTATCTAAGATTAAGACAATATATATGTTCAAAGATCTCTTTATGTAAAACTTTCCTTTTAAAATTCACACAATAAATACAAAAATTTTCTTTTTACAGGCTGAAATATACGCGAAGCCCAATTCAAAGTTTCATTTAATGACATGGTTTTAAGCAATGAAACAATGACACGTCATTACAGGACTAGCCAACGAAAGGACGACACATCAGCAACAACCATGAATTCAAGGAGAGGATGACACATCAGCAAAAAACATTACCCAAAATGAGAAGAGAGGAACAAATACACAACCATACAGAAACTCAATAAACAACAAAGGAAAACCAACATGGACATGTGGATGCACGTGGGAGCATAAACCAAGCTCTCCTGCGACAATCCCACGAAAAGGTATGCGGGAGCTCCACAGCGGTACCTAAACTTGCTGCACCCACGCCATACAATCAGAATTCACACGAAAACAACATTCAATGATAAAACTAACATTCACACCAAAACGGCTACGAAGAACAATACCTTTTAGTGGCAAAATACTTCGATCAAGTAGACGTATCTCAAAAGCTGAGTTTCGATCTATATCTAAACCATGCATTACATAAATTAATATGGTGAAGCGAAGTATCAAGGCATAATTTATTTCCAAAATAGAAAACATAACCAACCTCCAATAGATAATTTAGGACGACTGATGAACCATGCATTATCGAAAGGATCGAGACCAAAGCGACATGGAAAACCTAAGAGTAAATAAATCAAGGTTGTCATAAGAAAAAAAAATCAAAAACATGAACTGTCCACTTAAAGCTAATCAGTTTATAAAAAATAAAAGAAAAGTATAACATACGTTTTTTTTTTTGCAAGATCATGATGAACAAAGGGTGGCCCGTAGCTCCTGTTCTTAGGGTCGTATGGATCCAACAAAGGTTGTTCCACGTCACATGTAGTCACGGACTGGAAACCTTCGACACATCATGGACTTCCTATAGGTGATGACCTCATCCCCCACATTACAATAACTTTTGATAGATTTGAAGCACCATACTCAGACGAACACATACTTAGAGCAGTATTCCAACATGGGAACATATCAGTCGCAGACAGAAATGAAGAAGTAGGGGGTAAGGAACGATACAAAAAAGAGTATTTATATGTAATGTAACGTAGGGTTTCCATGAATATCGATAAATTAGAATCTAACATAAAATCTTCGAATATATATCAAACTTTCCAGCAAAGTAATTTACCATTTTTATCTAAAAGATAAGTATACCTTTTCCTAACGATAAAAATATAATTTACACATAATATAATATAGAATTTCCATAGTTATCATGAATACAAAATCTAAAATAAAATCTTTGAATATACACTAAACCCATCGAATATACACTAAAGAGACGTTTTTCCTTTTTAAAATAAGATGATAATCTAAGTATACACCATACTTTCCGATAATAATATAATTTATATATAATATAATGTATAATTTCCATAACCATCAAGAACACAAAATCTAAAATAAAACCTGCGAGTATACACTTTTCCTTTTAAAATTAAAATGATAGTTTCTTGATATACAACAAACTTTTCGATAAAAGAATTTTACCATATTATTTCAAGATGTTTTTCGTGGTTCATACAAATAATTACATATCACATTTGTTATATTAGGGTTTTCATTATAGCGTACTGACATTTTAATTTATTATGTCAACCAAACTTATCTTCCGATAATACACAATAAAGATGTGGTAAAAAAATTATTCATATCTATATATACATGCTGATATCTAGGAATAAAAGGATAGTATATAACATATCACAGAATCATTAAACACACCACCGAAAAAAGTACAAATAAAACCCTAACTGGATCAACAATCTCTAGTTAGAAAACAATATAGCCACAAGCTTGTGAACCCGTTGTCGACATCCAAAGGCAGCTGCTTCTATTATTGCTCCAATACATTCTTCATCGTCAGGATAATAACCTTCCATATTAAAAAGAAGATTAGAGCAATGAATAATAATCACAGTAGATAAAATGTAACCAATTACCACAAATAACACATGACGATCAATGAAAACATACCGGACACAGATCGGTAAGATCCGAAAGATGAAAGTACTATCGAATTAAAATCAGAAAAAGTTGTGGTGTCTACTTCAACCATCCTACCGTGGTACATAAACCCTGTAAGAAATTACTTATAAGTGAAGCATGGCCAAATATGACGAAACCAAGAACAACTCCCCACTAATAAAAAAGTATCACAAACGATTTTTAAATTGAGATAACTAACAAACCTATTTTGTTTTTAATATGTGTCAATCCATGTAACTCCAACTAATTCCAATTTACTGCATAACACACATGTGAATAGACAATAAAAGCATATGTTTAAAACATGAGAGTAGTTTAACCTATAAATCTCCAACTTTTAAACCTCTTACGATATAAGTAATAAAGATCGAAACATAAGACAAAAACTAACCAACTCTTTTTTTGTTGAAATAGTCCTCCATGAAACAATGTAAGCTGTCCAATATTTTTTTTTAACCTTGATAAAGACAAACACAACACACAAAAAATAGGTTTTAAATATAAGAGTAGTTTAACCTACAAATCTCCAAATCTTAAACCTCTTACGATACAAGTAATAAATATCAAAATATGAGAGCATGTTTAACTTACCAATCTTCAAATCTTAGACCTTCATACAATGGAAGCAGTAAAGATCAAGTTACAAAACACAAACAAAATTAGAACAAAATCAATCAAAGGAATAACAAAAACAGACAGCAAAAAAAATTATAAACAAAAAATCTCATATTTTATAAAGACGATATCATACAAAGTAGATCATGAATCACAGCATATATAAGCTCATAAACACCTGCAAAAAAAAAGAGAATAATACCAAACTCGGAAACTCGATGAATAAAACAAAGATATACACAAACATTTTTTGTCTTTGTTTTTTTATCCCCCTCTACGCAAGCAAGTCGGACCAGAATATATGTTACAAAGAGAAGAGGCAAAGCAGAATACATGTTAAAAACAAAAGCTTTGAACATGACATAACATACATGATCCTGCAAAATATATTCAAAACAATAAGATAAAGAGATCTAAAAATAAAGAAATTAAAACAGAGAAGAGCAAATACAATAAATAAAAGGTTTTGTGAAATACCTCGAGTGGGTTTTTTTCGAAAAGAGCTTTCTATATATAGTATTCCGAGAGATAAGGTTTTCTTATCAAATGGATTTAGGGTTTCCGAGATTGGGTTTTAAATTTGAATCCATATGCAGAACCGATAAAATCGCAGTAGCCCATTTTAATTAGCAAAAAAATGGAAAATTAAAAAATTAAAATGGGTTTAGGATTTCCGAGATTGGGCTTTAAATTTGAATCCATATGCATAACTGATAAAATCGCAGAAGCCTATTTTAATCAGCAAAATAAATTAAACACAAAAATAAGAAATTGAAAATTAAAGATGACACATCAGCATTAAATCGGATAACACGTCATCAAAAATTTCTCAAATCAAGGAGAGCACGATACCTAAGTCTAGGAATTCCTGTATTAATATATAGATTTTAAAGTTATGCACATAGATTAAGAAAATATTTAATGTCCTAGATTTTCGATACAAAATATTATTTAATTATCTATATAAACAAAATTCAACCAATATTAAAATAAATTAAAGAATAGAAATTATTATAAAAAATAAAAATTCAATAAATGTTACATTGAAAAATGAAAATGACAACTAATTTGAAATAAGAAATTATAGTTAAAATGACAACTAAATCAAAATAGAGAGAGTGTAGTTCATTTTTATAAATCCAAAAAATCGAAACCCAAATAAAACAACCTGAACCCAATCCGAACCTAAAATTCTACTGATACATAAAAACCAAAACCCGAATAAATCGATCCAAATGTGACCCGAACCCAAAATTCTTTAGAACTAACATAATATAATGTTTCCTGTTTATATTTGGTTTAGTTTTGTATGTTTGGTGAGCTTATTCTATTTAGATTTTGAATCTTTTCATTTTTTCATTACATTGGATACTAATATTTTACAAATTTCTAAAATACTTGAACCCGAACCCGAATTCAAAATTAACTGATCCGAGCCCAAACCCAAAATTGGGCTAAATATAGAACCCAAAATAAACGGATTTGAACCCGATAAAAAACTTTATAAAACCCAAACAAATTTTATATATGTAAACCTGAAAATCGAATTAATAGACCCGAACCCAAATGGATCCCAAAATCCCAGACTTTATAAAAAAATCCGACTTAAGCCCCCAACTTATATTTATATTTTAGAAATCCAATTATAAGATTTGTAGTTCAATTGGTTAAAATTTTATATCAAGAAGTCTTCTATTAGTTTCAAATCTAAAAACAATTTTACAATCTATTTGTGCTACCTAATTTATTACACGTCATGTTATTTTCAACTTTAAAATTTTAATTTTCCATCTAAATTACTAAAATTCGTTTTTTTACTTTATTCTTTTAAGATCTTGTATCATTGAAACTTTTTCTAAGCTCATATAATTTAACTCTTAATTAAGGACCCATACATGGACACGGTTTTAGTTTCGTGTTTAGTTTGTATGGTAAGTTTTACAATATGATTTTTATATTAATCTTAAAATTAATATAATTACTGTGAAAATAAAGATATGTGAATTACAAACAATCCAATAACAAAAAGGCAAAAAATAGGATAAAATGTTGTTATCTGATAACTTCTAAACTTTTGAAATTAATTGAACCGAATGAAATACAACTTTACATCTATTTACATATTTTATTTATAGGAATTCTATGGAACACATGCTTAAATATTTTATAAATTAGAATATCCTCATTACAATGTTCTAAAAAGTATCTCAAAAACGAATAAGTTTTGAAGGACTGATCTCAAAACTAGAAAAATTATCCAATAGTTTTTTAGAGTGAATTTATTATTTGGTATAAGTTGACTGAAAAATTAGAAAAATATGAGGGAAGTTAGAGAGAGTAAAAAGAGAGAATAGTGTTTTTAAAGGGATAAATAATTTTCTAATTATCTATGTATATAGGTTACAATTTCTCTAGATTATTACCATCTCAAACGATTGGATGGTTCAAATATTCACAAAATATTTTTTTATTATTAGTTTATTAACTTTAAAAATCCTCTTAGATGGATAGCATTATACAAAACATGGAATATATACGGTTAAGTCAAGATATGATAGAGAACATATATTTCCTGATTCGGAAATTACTGATAATGTGTATGGACCAACTATTAAATCCCTTTTGGCTAATACTTGGAAGGTTAATTGTCTACAAAAAATGAAACATTTCATGTGGCAGGCGTTATCTGGATGTATATCGGTCACAAAGAATTTACGATCACGGGGTATACAATGTGATACACGTTGCTTTCATTGTGGAGCAGAGGAAGAAACAATAAATCATATTCTTTCTGAATGCCCTCCCGCGATTCAAACGTGGGCTCTCTCCATTATCCCCTCCAATCCTCAAATCTTTCCGTTATCATCAATTTTCTCGAATTTTGATCATCTTTTTTGGCGACTCCCGAAAGGGATTGAAAATAGCTACTTCTCTTAGATACTTCGGTACTTATGGAAAAGTAGAAATGAAAAACTTTTTAAGAACAAAGATAGAAGATCTGATGAGATTCTTTGTATTATGGTCACTGAAGGCAAATTATGGGAGGAGGCCCAATTAATAGAAACAAAGAAAGAGAACCGATACTCTGTTTCACAGGTTAGTATACTGGAACATAACGGTTAGTGGTGTTTTGTTGACGGCTCTTGGAAGGTCTCTGACATTTATTCAGACCAAGGTTGGTATTGTACTAATTCGGGAGTGGTGGAAAAAAGGATGGGGTCTCGTAATAATCGAGCAAGCCTAACACCTTTACATGCGGAATTTGAAGCGTTAATTTGGGCAATGAAATGTATGAAAGATCTGCAACATCAACAGCTGATCTTTGCTACAGATTGCTCTGACTTGGTTAAGATAGTGTCTAACCCTGAGGATTGGCCGGCTTTCAAGACGCACATTGAGGAATTTCATATATGGAATGAGTTTTTCAACCCATTTTCTATTAAACTTATTCCACATTCAAAGAATGCAAAAGCTGACAAGTTGGCGCACAGTGTTAGAGTTCTTCCTTCAGAAGCTTTTCATGCTGACTCGGTACTACCAAGCTGGATTAAACATTTTAAATCATTTTTTTAATGTTTTTCGTTGAAAAAAAAATCCTCTTAGATCTGCCATTGGTTACAATTGATATTGTCTTAGTAATTGCTTTTGTCTTTCCTTTGTTCCTTTTACATTTTGCATCTTTTTTGTAGTATAATTATGTATTTGAGTCTTGTTTTCTCTTATGTAATAGAGTAATATTAGTCAGTGCATATATATTTACTTGTTATTTTTAAGTAGTTTTTAAGTTTACGGAGATGAAGACTTGTCGAACAAGAGAATAATAGAGAAAAAAAAAAAGATAAGAAAAAATAGAGAACATGTAGAAGAAAATATATATCAATTGCTGGACACATATATGATGTTGATATAACAAAGTCTGGTGGAGAAAAGAAGTCAAGTCCTTAGAATCCATTTATATAACTTTTTTTTGGGCCAATACATCTGATGGGGTATAA
>OVBI01003783.1:0-10574 GCA_900406495.1 Sisymbrium altissimum | reverse complement strand
TTTTCATTTTAGAATTAATACCTTATTATATAATTTTATTTATATATATATATATATATATTTAGAGATAATTGGCCCGTTGAATACTCCAGGTCAAACACGCTTAACTCTGGAGTTCTCTCTTGATGTGCAACTGAAAAGGTAAGTGCACGTTGGTGACAGAGGTAGCCAAATCAATTATTTTAACCTCTTTACATAAGTTTCCATATTCCAGAATTCGGAATGTTACACATTTGTTGGGATGTCCGAATAATGAAATTATTTCGTAACTCTTTCGAACCATCTCTTCATATCTTTCTTTTTTTTTCCCAAAATGTAGATACATATAATCAAGTTTAGTTTGTAGCGCAAAAATAAAATAAAAAATATGATTTTTGTTTTCAGTTTGTATGGTGGAGGACAGTATGAACCAAATCCTTCAGCCAATCTGAGTTTGCAAATCTTTATATCGTCACCAGGTTTATTTTGAGCCGACTTTTTCATTTGCAAATATGATGATTTTGTGATATTGATTTGTATAAATCGTTGTTTGTAAATAGAGAGAAAGATATTTTCATGATGTTAAATTTGATTTTTCTATTTTTGTAGCTTCCAATAAACACTAATGATATTATGGTTTTTTTTTGTTTGCTTACATAGGATCAACAAGGGAAAGACTTTAAATTAATTTTCGAATTTGAGGGTTTTTTGGTCTTTTGTGTTTTGTAATAATATTGGAACTGAAACATATGCACTCGTCAAATTGTTGATATATGTATTGATCCGGGTGAATTCATGGTTCCTTGTTGGTATCGAATTTGATTTTTCAGTCATTTGGAGTCATTGTTTAAAGCAATGGTCTTTTTGTTGTAAAGTGTTATCAAAGGAGACCGGATGCTGTTGTAAATTGCCTGACCAAGAGGCAAACCATATCATTTGCAGTTAAATACTGTCCCAAGTGTCTGTGAAAATGGTTTGATTTGATGTTTTGTGATTTATGTCTTGTGTTTTGAGAAATCTGTAAGCTTTCGTGAAATGTATTATAAATAATTCATGTTCGAATTTATAGGTACAAAAGGATCCCAGAGGAGATTGCATAGAAACATGACTGGGTTTATTTTAAGGGCAGGGAAATTTGCAATTGTTATACTTCAGATTTTGACTTATATGCAGACTCAATAACTGTACATTCCCCTACACTTAAAACAAATCGAATCATCTTTTGATGCAATCTTCTCTATGGTCTCGTCGTACTTACAAACTCAAGCCATAATTATTTATAATTCAATCACTCGAGTATATACAATTTTCATTCAAAAAATTAAACCAAACCATTTCCATTGGATTTGGGACAGTACTTCACTACATATGTCGTGGTTCGTATCTTGCTCAGACAATTTCCAATAGCATCCGGTTTTCTTTGATGATACTGCACAAGATGAAGACCATTGATTTCAATAATGGCTCCAAATGACCAAAAAATCAAATTCAATACCAACAAGCAATGATGAAAGTTTCTTAGTGGCAATGATGGACCGACGATTACGAGGCATTGATTAATCTTCCCACACACTTAGGCATAAATCAAATCTAGTTTTTCTAGTAATTCAAACCTATTTATAAAATGAATCTCAGAAAGCTTTAATGATGATAAATCAGTATGACACACTTGTAATTAACACATGAAAATAAGGTTATTCATTAAAGATGATCTTCTGATAATATGTAAGGATTGCCTATCCAACCTGGCTAAAATCCAAAAACCCGACTGAAACCCAAACACAAAAAACTAATATGCTTGAGAAAAAACCACAAATACTTTACCTATTATGCCAAAGCAATTTTTTTTAATCAAATTACAAACAAATATATATATATATATATATATATGAAAACATAAAAAGCGATGTTGTAATTAAAACGCTATAAGTATTGTGGAGGATCTTATCTCTGGTGCCGCGAAACTATTTAATGCATGTTCATCATCTAGCAGGAGCGGATGTGGGTGGGGAGGGGGGCAAGTGCCCCCGGTAGATTTTAATATTTTTAAAAAATTGTAAGTCAAATTGTCTAAAGTTTATTGGTTTTCTTGGTAGATGTACCTAGTCATTTTTTTTCATTTGCCCCCAGTCAATCCTGGTTCGACCCTTACTCTTTACCATATTAGTTTTTTTTTTTTAAATAATTCTTTTTTCATTAGTTGAAACATTTGTCATTACCATATCAGCTTATTTATATACACTTTTTTTTTTATGACAGTATATTTATTATATCTTTTCTTTCTATATTTTTTTGTTTAAAAAAATTAACTTATTTAAAATTTAGTTTACCTTTCAATTCTATAATTATTTTTGAAAAATAAAGATAGTTTGATTATTTAATTTTTCATCGTGTTTGTGTATTTAGCTTATTTTGTGGGTTTTTATCAAAAGTTACATATACTGTGGAAAAAAAATAAAAAAATTATATATATGTGTTGACTCATATAAATATTTGAATTAATTAGTGCATCCGGTAAAAAGAAAAAAATATGAATTATTTTCATAAAAATATAATAATAAATTATTTAAATTAATTAGTGTCTCCGGTGAAAAATATTTCCACTGTCATCTAGTGTAACATTTCGGTGATAGTTATGAGATAGTGGCTTTTATTTCATCCAATATCAGATCTTTTAACCTTTGTCATTCTCCGTTCAGACATATTCATAAATATCTAGGAAATATAAAAAAACCAGTATTCTATGAGAAAATTGGTGAGAAGAAAGAATCTAATCTCTGGTAAAAAATCTCATCATGGCGAGGAACATACATAAGGATCTCAAGGTTAAAGACCAGGAGAATTTGCAGGGATAATCTTATCGTACTAAAA
Organism: Sisymbrium altissimum; assembly: GCA_900406495.1. NCBI lineage: Eukaryota > Viridiplantae > Streptophyta > Magnoliopsida > Brassicales > Brassicaceae > Sisymbrium > Sisymbrium altissimum. The sequence goes on along the minus strand of OVBI01003783.1, from coordinate 7,724 downwards.
TTTGGTTGAATGAATACTATAGGGAGGGACACATGCAGTCAACTCTATTTTAAAATAAAATAAAATAAAAAAATTTGTATAGATCATGTGAACCCAAATATAATATACGCATAATTATATTAAAAAGAAAAGTTCAGAAGATGTGAAAAAAGCGTATCTGCTGCATACTTCCATAAACCCTAAAATTTTCTTACAGTTCATAAATCTTCCAAACATTCTATCAGAAAAATTTATGAAAATTTCTAATTATTTAAATATTTAACTTGCTTTTCCAATCATTTTTTAGGTGCAACCACATTCTCTAAACATTTTACTTTTGTAAGGCCATATTTGTTGGGCATAATGCACCCATGTCAAACATTTTAAATTTAAATTATAACCGTTTTAGAAAGAACATAAATTTTTTGAAAAAAAAAGGAACAAAAGGGAGCAAATTTGGTGGAAAGACAACTTTGAACTAAACTTGTAAAACGTATATCCTCCAATTGTAAAATTAGGAAACGTACTTAAGAAAACACAAATAATTAAAGGCGATGTGTTACTGTTATAAGACTAGTACAAAGACTTGAGAAAAGGATAGTCTAACACACATATTGCAACGAAGCTTCATGAGTGGGTCCCACGTCTTCCGTCTACTTCTTCCTTCACTCCGCTATGGGAACTTTTCTCCTCTTCCAGTGCTCCACTCACCAACTATTCTCTCTCTCTCTCGGCGGAGAAGTTGTGAGGGAGCTAGTAAAACAGCTCTTTGATGTATCTATGAAAGCCTTCCAAGTGCAGAAGGGTCGCTGCAAACCTCGCCACCATGATCGAGGGTGATCAACCGACCATCAAGGAGATTCTCTACAGCGGCGTAGAGGTGAGTCTGCATCGCCATGTTCAACTGCGTATGTTCTCCGCAACACTAGACAAGTGCATGAAGCTAACCGATAAGGTTCTCAAATGCCACCGTTGGAACATGGTTGCTCAGGCGCCCAAATACGGAGTTGGAAGATGCCGAAGGCGCCAAGAGGCTCAAAGCCGCCAACCCGCATGCGTTCTCGTTCAAGTACAGGAAGTGTAGTCCGCTTGTCGATGAGCCAAGCGAATGTGCGCACTTAGTGAGTTACATCAAGGGGTCGGAAAAAGAGATGCCGCCTGTCAATGAGCTGCGCGAGGCTGAAAATTATAAAAATTTTGCGAAGGCTCTTGCAATGGTATGTCTCGTCTGTTTTCGTGTTATCAAGTCGTTTCCTAGGTTGTGAATATGTGGTGACGCCTTGTGACAGGTCGCAGGATATCAAAACCGATCTGTTGCCGAATATGAAGACCGCTTGGATCCAGCCGAAAAAGACTTGGAGTCGGCCAGGCTGGACGCAGCGACGAAGACGCGGGAGATTAACCAAATTGGGAAGAAGGCCATGGCGATTAAAGAGGAGAACACGAAGCTCCATTTCGCTTTAAAAGCGGCGCAGGAGGAAGTTACGAGACTGAAAGTGGAGAGACAACAGGAGGCGACTAGGCTGAGGCAGTCCCGGGATGAGTGCGTAGGCAAGATGCGAGACCATACCCAGGCTAAGATGGTGGCTAAGTTTGAAATGAAGATGCTGAAGGTCAAGGCGTTCTTGGGCGAGCAGGACTCGATTAACGATATATACTCGTTGTACAGTCAGGCCAAAGGAACTCGGGAATGCCTAGAGAAGTTGGTAGTCGAAGGCGTTGCTATTCCCCTTGCGACGTTGGAGCAAGTGAGACAAGATGAAGCTCGGTTTCAGAAAGAGATCGACGACATGGATGTCACCGAAATCTCGGAAGCTGATTTAGTGGTATCGCCATTGGTTGTGAGACCCGGGTCTCCGTTGTTTGGTTCTCCGTTTGCCGTTCCTCCTGGAGTTGATGAGTTCGGAACTAATCAGGGTTTGATTGGTCCAACGCGCTTAGGTGGTCAAGAGTCGGGAAGTCGTCCAAAGGGAGGTGGTGAGAAGCCGTGAAGGACTTGGTTCCCTTGTAATTTTTTTTTGTTTTTGCTGTTTTTCCCTTTTTTGATTCTTTGTAGCGTTCGGAACTTATTGGTCATTGGATCATATTAATCGGAATCTTTTAATTTATGAGTCCTGAAAACGCACAAAGAGAGAGATTAGTAATGATTAAATACAAACGTAATGTGGAAATATGATAACAATTAAATTTTTATGGACAACAGAACGATAGCATTTGGAAGTCGTAGCCTGCTGGTTAGACTGCAAGACTTAGTGCTTGGCTTTGTGCGAGACGTGATGCCCGGCTTATGGGGTCCTTGGCTTAGATTGTGGTCCTTGCCAAGGCACGGCTTTGGTCGCCGTGGCGCCTCAAGGAAGCGCGCGGGTTCAACGTGATGGGCCAGATCACGGAGCTCGATTTAGAGACGAGTGAGTGTGTCAGTTGTGGTCTTTTGAGAAGACGAAATACTGTCTGACCGACAAATGATTCTCCTGTTAGAAATACTCGAGGAATCGCTCAAGTCATCGATGGACTTGGAAGCTGTCATTGCTCGAGTGCAAAGGGACGTCTTCTTCTAAGCGAGACAGTCAAGTCGATCGCATTTTTTTGACGATTTGTGTGTGACGTGGGCCAAGTCGCTTGCGTGCGGCTTAGCGACTTGTGTGCAAAAGACTGTCAAGTCGCTCACATATGTTGTGACGACTTGCCTGAAAAGCGGTGAGGTCGCTTGAGTATGCTCAAAGTACTTCCGTGCAAAGGCAGTCAAGTCGCTCACGCAAGCTTTAACGACTTGCGAGGACAGATAAGTCAGGTGTTTTTTGTGTTATAGCTGGACCCTGTTGGGCTGCCTACGTACTTTCGAAGGAAAGATCAAACCATTCGTAGTTCTTCTTTTTCTTTGTTTTTTCGATTTTTTTTTTTTTTTTTAAATTCGCCTACTGATGATACTCTTTAAGGCTCATCGAGTTCCATGGTTTTCGTATGGGGATGCCTTTCATCGTTCTCAGTCGATAGACGCCTGGCTTGACGACTTTGGTGATGATGTAAGGGCCTTCCCATTTTGCCCCGAGCTTTCCGGCTCGTTTTTCTCTCGTGTTGGCGTAGACTTTGCGTAGGACCAAGTCGCCTTCGTGGAATTCTCGTTCCACCACCTTTTTGTTGTAATAGCGTGCTGCGAGCTGTTGGTAATTTTGTATTCGGAGAAATGCTTGGTCGCGTTGTTCTTCCAACGTATCCAAGGCGTCAAGCAGCATTCGTTCATTGATCTCGGGGTGGTCTGGAAGGAGCGCGCGGCGGAGACTGTATACATTGACCTCAGCTGGTGCCATTGCTTCGATGTCATAGGCGAGTGAGAAAGGAGTGCGGCCAGTCGCCCGTCGTGGAGTCGTCTGATGAGACCATAGTACGCCATCTACTTCGTCGGCCCATACCCCCTTTTTAGATTCAAGGCGCTTGCGAATGCCGTCGAGGATGGTTTTGTTGGTTGCTTCCGCTTGTCCGTTTCCCTGTGGATAGCGAGGTGTTGAGAAACAAAGCCGGATTCCCCATCGTTGGCAAAAACCCTGAAAAAGATCGGAAGTGCACTGGGATCCATTGTCGGTGATGATTTCATATGGTATACCATGACGGCATATGATATGTTTTCATACGAATAGCTGGACGTCGATGTCGTGAATCTCGACATATGCTTTGGCCTCGGCCCACTTGGTGAAATAGTCTGTTACTATGAGAAGGAATCTCTTCTGGTTGGAAGCGTGAAGTGGGCCGACGATATCCATCGCCAACGCATGAAGGGATATGGTGCCGTGACCGTCTGGAGCATTTCGGTTGGGGAGTGAATGACTGGGGCATGTCGCTGGCATTTCTCACATCGAGCCGCGTAGGCTTCGCAATCTGTAACCATGGCCGGCCAGTAATGTCCTTGTTTCTTTATTTTGAGGACGAGAGCGCGGCCTCCAGAATGGTTGCCGCCTGCGCCTTCGTGGGTCTCTGCAAGGACGCGTTGTATCTCGTCTCCGTGAATGCATCGAAGTAAAGCACGATCGGCGGCGACGCGGTAGAGGTTCCCATTGTAAAGCGTATATCTGGCGCATTTGACTTTTAGTCGGCGAGATTCCCATTTGTCGGTGGGTAGGGTTCCGTTTTCAAGATAGGCTTTAAACTCAAGTCGCCAATCCGGTGTTGGATCGGGGTTTTGGTTTTCGCTTGGTATGATTGCGTTGATCGTATCAACTGGTTCGGAGAGAAATAGGACGTCGCTTGCTGAAGTGATGCTTGGTTCGTCGATAGTCTCTACAGGTATAGTTCGTTGTACGTTTGTCTTGGTGGATGAAGCAAGGGTGGCGAGTGCGTCAGCACCGGAGTTGTCACTGCGAGGTATTTTGGTTACTGCGAACCAGTCAAACCGCTGAGCCAACGTTTGAACTAATTTAAGATAAGCATCCATGCGATCGTTTTTTGCCTCGTAGTCGCCATTGAATTGGTTAGCGACTAACTGCGAGTCGCAGTAAGCTTGGATCCGTTTGGCGCCGATTGCGTAAGCAAGTCGCATTCCTGCGAGCAATGCTTCGTATTCGGATTCGTTGTTCGAAGCGGCAAACGCTAGTCGGAAAGATTGTTCGAGGGTCTCTCCAGTTGGTGATTGGAGTTGTATTCCGACGCCGGAGCCGCGATGGGATGAGGACCCGTCGACATGAAGGATCCATGGGGTCTCAGGTGGGGGAATTTCGGGGGCGAGTTCGACGATGAAGTCGGCGAGCACTTGCGCTTTGATACTCGTCCTACTTCTATACTCGATATCGTATTCGCTCAGCTCGATTGCCCACTTAGCCATACGTCCAGACTGTGAAGGGCTGTGAAGGACAGTCCGCAATGGTTGGTCGGTCAAGACGGCAATGGTGTGTGATTGGAAATAAGGGCGGAGTTTTCTTGCTGACATGACCACTGCTAAGGCAAGCTTTTCGAGAGGTTGATATCTTGTCTCGGAGTCGGCAAGCGATTTGCTTACGTAGAAGATGGGTTTTTGATCGCTGTGGTCGTTTCGAACGAGTATGCCGCTTACTGCGGTGCCTGATACCGCTATGTATAGGTATAGGATTTCTCCGTCCTCGGGTTTTGCCAGTACTGGGGGCGTGGAAAGATATTCTTTGAGCTGGCGGAAGGCGTCTTCGCACTTGTCGTCCCATACGAACTTCTTGTTTCCTCGGAGTAGGTTGTAAAACGGTAGGCACTTATCCGTTGACCGCGAGATGAAGCAATTTAATGCGGCGACTCTGCCAGTAAGTCGCTGAACTTCCTTTGCCTTGGTCGGGGACGGAAGGTCTATGATAGCGGAGATCTGTTTTGGGTTCGCTTCGATCCCGCGCTCGGTCACTATGTAGCCTAGGAACTCGCCGGAAGTGACTCCGAAGGTGCACTTTTCTGGGTTCAACTTCATGCCGTATTGGTTCAAGATGACGAAACATTCCTCGAGATGTCTAACGTGGTCTTCTTCGACTAGAGACTTGACGAGCATATCGTCAATGTAGACTTCCATCGTAGTACCGATTTGATCAGCGAACATTCGGTTGACAAGTCGCTGGTATGTGGCTCATGTGTTCTTAAGGCCGAATGGCATGACGCGATAGCAATATGTTCTGCGATCGGTGATGAAAGCCGTCTTCTCACGGTCTTCTGGATGCATCATGATTTGGTTGTAACCGGAGAAAGCGTCCATAAAGGATAGGAGCCGGTTTCCTGCGGTCGCTTCGACAAGTCGGTCAATGTGTGGGAGAGGGAAACTGTCCTTGGGGCATGCTTTGTTCAAGTCAGTGAAGTCGACGCAAACTCGCCACTTTCCGTTCTTTTTCTTTACGACGACGGGATTTGTGAGCCATTCGGGATACTTAACCTCAGCGATTGATCCCGCTCCAAGTAATTTTTTGACTTCGTCGTTGACGGGTTGAGCCCGTTCGGGGCCAAGTTTTCGCCTTTTATGTTTAATCGGCTTATAAGTCGGGTCGACATTGAGTTCGTGAGTGGTAATCGTCGGATCAATGCCTTTCATGTCGCTGATTGACCACGCAAAGGTCGATGAATTAGCTTTGAGGAAACCGATAAGTTTTGTTTTGATGTCGTCATTAAGTTCCGAGCCGATTCCTACGCATCGTTCAGGATGCTCGTCGTCGATACTGACTTGAATGACGAGGCTGCGCTTTGGTTCTTCCATCATGTACACCGAGGGTCCTCTTAGCTTGCGCTCTGTGATGAAACACGTTCGGGCCATGCGTTGATTGCCGTGGATAGTGACGATTTCTCTACCGATCGGCATCTTGATGCACTGATGGTATGTAGACGGGACTGCTTTCATCGAGTAGATCCAAGGCGTTCCGAGGATTGCGTTGTAACAAGATCTCAGATTTCGATCGATCTAGAACTAGGAATTTTACGATCCGGACTGTTTTCCCCACGAAGACGGGTAGTTTGATTGTGCCCATAGTCGTGGTGAGGTCGCCATTAAAGCCAGCTAAGCTTTGGACCTTAGGTTTGATGTCGTCTTTCTTGACCTCCATTTTCCTAAGTGTTTCTAGAAAGATTACGTCGACGGAGCTTCCAGTGTCGATCAAGATGCGAGACACTTCGGAACTCCCAATGAGGAGCTCGATGACCAGCGGATCGTTGTGCGGTTGATCGAGGCCGGCTGCATCTTCGTCTGTGAAGGTTATCGGTGGATCGTTGTTCGGTTGAAGTGGTCGCTTTTCTCCTGTAGTCGCGCGCCTCCCGTACTCTTTTAGCGACCTTACTGAGCCTTTGCAAAGATGCAAACCGCCCATAATCATGTTTACGCGGTGGACCGATTTCGGGCGTTCGTTTTGATCCGGCGCATCAAGCATTCGCTTTGGTGCATCTGTTGATCCTGGACGCGAAGCCGGCGTCTCTTGCTGTTCGTGATCTTCTTTTTGCCTACTGTCGTTGCGACGGTTATAATTGTTGCGGCTTCGATTTGGGCGCTGACGAGTGACTTGGACTTCGCCTTTTTGGTAGCGTATTACGAGTTCGTCTCTGAGGTCTCGACAAACAGATGTGTCGTGTCCTTTCTTTTTGTGGAAGTCGCAGTAGTGGGCGGGGTTGTAGTCGTCGGTCGCCTGTTCTGGGTCTCGGTAGTACTTATTCCAAGATTTCTTGGACGTGTATGTTTTTTCCTTGGGCGGAGCTTCTTCCGTTTCAAGATCTTGGGATTCGACGTTGTCGACATAGTAAGTCGCATGCTGCTTGTTCCGGTCCTGCTTCTCGTAGTGTTGCCGGGGCTCGTGATAGTCGTCATTAGGTTTATGAGACTTGGAACCATGCCGTTTGGCGTATACGATTTTCTCCTCCTCGATGGTGATGTATCCATATGCCCTGTGGAGGGCGTCTTCCATGGATTTTGGGCGATTAAGTTTCAAATCAGCGCGTAGGTCGGAGTCGATGTGCAGCGAATGCCTCAAGGCGTCAACTGCAGTTTTGTCGGCTACGAAGGCTCTCGAAAGGGTGCCTTTGAATCTTTCTATGAAGGCGCGCAGAGTTTCTTTTGACCCTTGAGCCATGGTCCACAAGTCGGCGTCGGTTGCGCCTTGGTCGATGTAAATGGCGTAGTGCTTCATAAAAGTCGTTGCGAGCTGATTGAAGCTGTCGATAGAGTTTGGGGGAAGTTTGGAGAACCAGTTGAGGGCGTGGCCGGTAACGCCTGACCCTGGCGTCGGTTATCCGTCGTGTGAAAGGCGTTTTTTGGGCATTCGCGAGGATTC
>OVBI01003782.1:0-10576 GCA_900406495.1 Sisymbrium altissimum | reverse complement strand
ATCCATTTCTCCTCCGAAACTCGCTGCTCAGGTCTCTATGTCTCCTGTCCCCTCCAGCTCTCCAACAGTGGACAGTTTGATTGGTAATCTCAATAAGGATCAGATTCAACAGTTTATTGCTCTCTTCAGCTCATAACTTCCTTCTTCGTCCACTGGTTCTGTCGACACTGCTTATAATCCTTCTGGTATCATCTTTTCTCCCTCAACATATTGTTTTGTTGGTATACTGATGGTCTCTAAGCATTCTCTTTCGAATCAGACATGGGTGATAGACTCTGGTGCTACTCACCATGTTGCTTATGACAGAAGTCTCTTCACCACACTTGACACTTCTGTTATGAGTAATGTGCACTTACCCACGGGTTCCATGCTTAAGATCAGTGGCGTTGGCTCTATTCAGCTTACCCAACATCTCACACTCAACAATGTGTTATTTATCCCTGAATTTCGCTTGAATCTTCTCAGTATCAGCTCTCTTACTTCTGATCTTGGTTCTCGTGTGATATTTGATTCTTCCTCTTGTATGATATAGGATCCAAGGATCCAATCAGGGAATTGACGATTGGTCACGATAGGAGGATTGGAAATCTATATGTGTTGAACACACAGCTACCTCTTATCTCTCACAATGCAGTGGTGGACGTTGGTACTTGGCACTGGAGACTTGGTCATCCCTCTTACAAGAGTCTTGATGCCATCTCCGGAGTTTTGGGCAGTACTTCTCTTTTGAAGAATAAAGGATCATCTTATTGCCATCCCTGCCATTTGGCAAAACAAAAGAAGCTTTCTTATACCCCTCTCAATAACATTTGTAATTCTACCTTTGAGTTATTGCACATTGACATTTGGGGTCCATTCTCAGTTGAGACTAATGAAGGTTTTCGTTATTTCTTAACCATTGTTGATGATCACTCTAGAGCAACCTGAATTTATTTACTGCATACAAAACAAGAGGTTTTTATTGTCTTCCCTGCTTTCATTACGCAAGTTGAGAATCAGTATGATGTTAAAGTCAAAGCAGTTCGCTCTGACAATGGTCCAGAACTCTCATTCACCTAATTTTATCGACAAAAAGGCATCACGGCTTATCACTCTTGTCCAGAGACTCCCGAGCAAAATTCTGTCGTCGAACGCAAGCACCAACATATTCTCAATGTTGCTCGTGCTCTGATGTTCCAAGCTTCGCTTCCTCTGCATTTCTGGGATGATTGTGTTCTCACAGCCGTGTTCCTCATTAATCAAACACCATCTAAGCTGCTTCATCACAAGACTCCTCATGAAATCCTCACTGGCAAGCCTCCGGATTATTCTCAACTCAAAACATTCGGTTGTCTTTGCTATGGCTCAACTTCTCCTAAGCAACGACACAAGTTTCTTCCTCGGTCCCGAGCTTGTGTATTCTTGGGTTATTCCTCTGGTTATAAAGGATACAAGCTCATGGATATTGAAAGCAATCGTATCTTCATCTCTCGAAATGTCTTATTCATGAAGATATTTACCCTCTGCAATCTTCTTCTCCTCATCCAGATGACTGCTTCCGCGTCTGTGATCCTCCTCCCAATGGTCATCCATCTTCTCCACCAGTCTTTCCTTCCTCATCTCGTCTCAAGCGACCTCCATTTCATCTCCAAGATTACCACGTTTACTCTCTTGCAACCAATCTACCTCACCCCATCTCCTCCTCATTGTCTTATGACTCAGCATATATCAAAAACATCACACGGATCCCTATCCCACATTCCTTTTATGAGGATCAGAAATCCAAAATGTGGTGTGATGCAGTTGATCGGGAAGTAGAGGCGATGGAGTCCACCAATACTTGGGATATTACAACATTGCCTCCGGGTAAGAAGGCTGTGGGTTGCAAGTGGGTCTTCACATTAAAGTTTCATGCTGATGGTAGTTTGGAATGCTATAAAGCACGCTTGGTTGCTAAGGGATACACTCAAAAGGAAGGGCTCGATTATAATGAAACCTTTTCTCCTGTAGTGAAGATGGCAACTGTCAAGCTTCTTTTAAAGGTTTCTGCATCTAAGAGTTGGTCATTGACCCAGTTAGATATCTCTAATGCTTTCTTAAATGGGGAGTTGGAAGAAGAAATCTATATGAGACTTCCCGAAGGTTATGCTGATCGTCAGGGGGCCTCTCTTCCTAAGAATGCAGTTCTGCGACTGAAACGCTCCATATATGGTTTAAAACAAGCTTCTAGGCAGTGGTTCCAGAAGTTCTCTGATTCTCTTCTCTCTATGGGGTTTTCAAAAGGACATGGCGATCATACCTTGTTTGTTCAATCTTATGGAGATGATTTCATTGCAGTTTTGGTTTATGTCGATGACATAATTATCGCTAGCACCTCTGATAGCCTCACCACTCAACTCACCGACTCTCTGAAGCAATGTTTTAAGCTACGTGATCTTGGTCCTTTGCGATACTTCTTGGGTTTGGAAATTGCTCGTTCCTCCACTGGTATCTCCATCTGTCAGCGTAAATATGCGTTGGAGATTTTGTCCTCTACAGGAATGTTGGCTTGTACTCCTTCTGCTGTTCCGATGATCCCTCATCTGAAACTCTTCAAAACAGATGGCGATTTGATTGAGAACAGAGAATTGTATCATCCTATAGTGGGTCGTCTGATGTACCTCATTATCACACGTCCCAACATTTCATTTGCTGTCAACAAGCTGTGTCAATATTCATCTGCTCCTCGTACTGCTCATCTCAAAGCCGTTTACAGAGTTCTTCAATATATCAAAGGAACTGTTGGTCAAGGTCTTTTCTACTCGGCTTCTGATGATTTGGCTCTCAAAGATTTTGCAGATGCTGACTGGGCTTCGTGTCCCGATAGCCGTCGTTCCACTACAGGTTTCAGTATGTTTCTTGGTTCTTCTTTGATCTCATGGCGTTCCAAGAAACAACCAACCATTTCGAGATCATCGACTGAGGCTGAGTACCGAGCTTTAGCTCTTGCCTCTTGTGAGATGATGTGGTTAAACCATCTGCTCACAGACTTACGGGTCACAATCCCTGTTCACATCCTCTACTTTGATAGCACAGCTGCTATCTCCATTGCCACAAATCCAGTTTTTCACGAGCGGACCAAACACATCGAGATCGACTGTCATACCGTTCGAGTAAAACTTGACAAGGGTCTTCTTCGTTCCCTTCACGTTCGAACAGAAGACCAGGTTACCGACATCCTCACTAAACCTCTCTTTCCCTCTAAGTTTGAACACCTTAAATCCAAGATGAGCCTGATTAACATCCATTGCTCATCTTGAAGGAGCCTATTGAATACTGGTTTGAATGAATTAGTTTCCTTTTGCTGGTTCAATTCATTCTTTTGTATAGTCTCTGTTTACTTCGGTTTATTCCTCATACTTGTATATAAATACTTGTAATTGTCGTTAATTAATGATAAGAAAAAAGATTTTATCTTATTTATAACAATTTGTTCTTATCTTCCTCTCGATCCATTCTAGATCGTATACTCGTGGTGTAAGTTCTTGACAGTGGATAAGGGACCAGTTGTTGACATTCCGGTTAAATTTTTAGGGAGTTTCATCATTGACGAGGGGAAAAAAGTGGCCATGGGTTTTGGCAAGTATTTAAACATAGTTAGAATCATTGGAGAGGCTGGATACTTTATGAGCATTTGTCTCGGAGAACGCACATGCATGTCAAAGGCCACACGTGTGCTCTTATGTTCCAAGTTTAGTGATAGTCAAGCAACCTCCAGGAGCAATGAAGAGGTAAAAAACTAAAAAGAAAGAAAACGAGATGATTATGTAAGTTTTTGAAGCATAATTTACTGTTTTATGTTCTCAGCTCAATGTTATGAAAAATTTATCATACCTTTATTTGAGATTTAAATTGTTTTCATGTGCTTTGTTTTGTGTCTCAGACTTAATTAAAACTCTACACATGTTTCTATATTTATATATTACACATACTACTACGTCTTTTATATGTTTGTAGGCAAATTTTTTATGAACATCTTTGTTCCACTGGCGACAAGAATCTAGCACATTCCGCGCAATAGTGTTTTGGTGATTTTAAGAACTGTTTAGTATATATTAGAAGTTTGATTGAGACATTGATCGCTTCTTGTCTCTCTCTTTTATAAGATTGAGATATGGATCACAACTCTAAGATTGAGGCCAAAATGGTGTCGTGGAGCAAGTTCTTGACAGGGAGTGACATTCGGCTTGGATCTGCTTATGGCAGTTTCTTCATTGACGAGGGGAAGAAAGTAGCCATGGTTTTTTTGTAAATATTATAATCGTTACCTAGTTAGCATCATTGGAGAGGCTGGACGTATACACTTTAGGGAAGTGAATTTTCGGAGAACACTTTAAGTGTTGTCTGATTGATTGTGAAACAGGATACCATTTCCTAACAATGACTCGCATTTTGTCAAAGCCATCGTAAGTTTTCTACAAAAGGAATTAGAATTGAATATCGGAGTAATGAAAAACTTGCTTTCAAGGAAAAATTTCTTTTTAGGATTCCCAGTTAGGAATATTAGCTGTAGCTTCATTCACCATAGTAACCAATGTCACCTGCATTGTGTTGTGTCCAATTAGTGATCAGGTCTGTGCAAGAAAAAAAAAAGGAAACAAAGGAATTGTTGAAGCTATATACATACCACGCTCTCGGGAACACCTTGAGGAGGCAATGTAAGGTTTCTTGGGGGCGGTGTATTCCCATAAGACCGTTTATCAAATCTCCATTCTCCAATCTTCCCATACATCATCTTTCCCTGTAAGTTAGGAAACTCATAAACAAAAGTATAAAAACTAAACTTATCTAGTATATATCTTCATTAACTTCGTTTGATTGATTCTTGTTTCATTATCTTACGTACCTTCATGTCGAAATCGCAGCCGTAAGTGTAATGTATTATGTACGTCTTCGTTGATTCAGTGTCCCAAGGAGGCTACTCCAGAAGAAGAAACAAAACATGACTTGTTATGTTCCAAAAGTCTGAACTTCTCAGTATATATACAAGATTCAGCTTTATTGACTAAAACCTGAATCATGAAGTCTTTGTGTAGAGTGTTGCTCACGCCGTGTAACGCCGAAGAAACAGCATATGCATACCTTATAATATAAATCAAACCTAGACTGATTAATCTAACATTGTAAGTCTAGAAACTTGACGAAAAAGAAGAGTGGAGAGAAATTTACATTTCAAGAACCCAACCAAAAGATTTATCCGTTTGTGGGTCATTCTTCATAGCCAAAGAAACGTTCATCCATGTTGGAGCAATTTTCATCAATGCATTCTGATAAACCAATACTAGATTATTATCCATGGAATGGAACCATATATATATATTTACCCTGAAAGACTTGGATTAGAGATGAGATTAGTATACCTTCGTGACGATCACTGGAGAGTTGCCAATGGGGTCGATTCTTGATATGGGGCCATTCTCCTTGGGGAAGAATTTGCGGAGAACCGATTCATATTTCTTCGGTTCAATATAGAAAAAGGGAAATGCAGCCCCGAGATTGACACTGGCTAGGTTTGGTATTGGTTTAACTATGATATGATCAGGTTCTGCCATAAGAATGTAACTGAAAGAAAAGAAGAAAACATATGAACATCAAAAGTGGCATTCCCCTACCTAAGATATGGGCGGTTGAAATCAACATTTTTAACTATGGGGTACTATTTAAAATAAATCACATTTGTAGGTATCAAAACAAAAATTATGAAAATAAGGGACTGAGAATGTAAAATGGTACATACTCTTCCTCTATATGTGCTTGTTGGAGCCATTGCACAAACGCCCAAGGTCTATTTAGAACTACATATCCCTGCACATTATAAACATAATATACAACTCATCATCATATGAATTTTTGTGTATATACTTCTTAAAGAATCTTCACCATCCTCGGGATACATTCTAGACATATTACCCACTGTTTCTACATTTTTGTTTAAATCCTATAGAATAATGAAGTTGGTTATGTTTAGTGGAAAAAAAGTTTTATTTACAACTAGAACATTACTTATTTTGATAAATCAATCATATTATACAGGATTTGAGATTAATGTTGTTAAGAGTGATGGCTATTTTCAGCTATAAACCTCAAAAATGAAAATTAAGATCATGATCATTTTGAAATCTAGCTAGTAAATGATAGCTATATATGTAAATTTATGCATCTATATTAATATTATAAATTCATCACCAGAAGTTATATATAAAATAATGAACCTGATCAACACCATTGGGAAGAGGGTCCGCAACAAAGGTAGGGATCTCATCCATGAGCCCATCGGGTCGACCAGAATGCAAGATCCGAGTGTACCCGCCCATCTCCGAACCGGGTTCGTCCCTAAACCTGTTGTACCAATAGTACATGACCCGACACTGCCACGTGCTATAAACGGAGTCCGTGGCTGTCACCGCCGTGTGAAAAAGTCTCTTACTCTTCTTTGCTGGAGTCTTGACGAAAGAAATGACGTCATCTCTGGAAGAAAATGACCGGCTTCCAGGGAGATCTTGCCGGAGAGGAGGATCATCGGAGACTATGTAGTTGTATCTGATTATTAGAAACAACGATAGAGTCATGAGAACTGGGAAGAAGTATTTCCCACGAAAGCCCATTTTTGTTTTCTCTTCTTTTCTCTATATCAAAATTTTATTCATGCATTTGATTTGTATGTAATGTATGTTTGTGAGTAGGAACGAGGAAGAAGAAGACATAAGACAGTTTCAGTTTGTATAAAAAGTCGTCGCTTACTGTGTTATTAAGAAATGAAGAGTAGTTGACAGAAAGTGGTTGGTCCCACAATGTTCTGGTCTTCGCTTCATTTTCTGTTCTTTTTGTTTATAAATGAATTACAATTTGTTGTTTTCTGATTGTATTTTGTTTGTTATTCAATATGATTCAATTATTATTGATTCTCTCCTCTTTCGTTTCCACTTATAAATGACACAATTGTTTCTAAAAAAATAATTTTTGAAAAATTTGGAATAATAGCCAATTTTTTTATTATTCATCTCATAACCCAAAAAATGGTAATGATATTTTGTATATAATTATTGTTACAAAAGTCAAAAATAGAAAAGAATAAAAATGGAAAGTCGTTTGCAACATAAATAAACATAATAAAACATATGGAGTGTATAGTCGATATATATGTACACTAAATTTCACTTTTTCTTTCTACATGAATTGATTGTAAAATCAGATCTTAATATCAAAAACTCAAAAATCTAATAGATGAGTATAAAAAAATTTCTCTTACTCTTTTCCCTTTATATTCTAATATCTATACTTCTGTGGATATAAATTTTTTGTTATTTATATTTATCGATATAATAAATTATTACTAGTATTCTAACAATTACAATATATATCATATTGTCCTTGATAACATGACCGTTCTTTTTCAGTTTTTTTTTGTTTTGTTTTATTTTTTCCTTTTCAGTTATTTTTTTTCATTTTAATCGCTACAAAATTATTGATTAAAACAAAGAACCTGATTAAAAATATTTTTTTGTGCGTACATCACATGATTTAAATTTTTAAAATCAGATAATTTTTTTTTGAAAATAATGAGTAATTATGAAATATACTTTTGTTGTACTAAATAAAAAAAAATACCATTCTATTTTTTTTTTTACGAGTAAACACACCATATAGTGTAAAGTAATTTTAGTTTATATTAATGGATGTCAAAAAAATTAACTTCATAATAATGAGATATTGAAAATTAGGTAAATATGTGAGGAACTAAAAAAACCCAAAATAACTATTTTAACATAAGTTTTTATAGAATATATTATTAACCATTGATATTATTCACCAACCACCGCAAATAATGCTCATCCGAGAATTTTTTAAAAAACAAATTAAAATATCATATTAAATTTATTTGTATATCATATAATATGTTATAATAAAATTAACATGTTAAACAAATTAACATATCATATAAAATAATATGTTAAATCAGTTAACATATCATATGTGTTATAATGGAATTAATATGTTAAACATATTCGTATTTATTGAAAATATCATGTAAAATCAAATATATAATGTTTTATAATAGAATTACATATTAACCACATTAACATATAATAAAAATATAACATACTAATTTAGTTAGAATTTTGTAAATGAAGTTGATGTTAGTATAAAGTATAATTTAGAAACATGAAGTTGTCGTGTGATATTTCTTATATTATCATAAAATATATAAAATTATCAAGTTAAATTAATTAATGTATTATATTAGAATTAATATGTTAAATATGATAGCATATCATATAAATTGGAATACATATGTGGTTTGAGCTTGAAAAACAAAACAAGTGTCAAAGGAAATGCTGGTTATGAGTTTTAAGTTTAGGTAGAAAAAGAAAAATCTGATGAAAATTATCTTAAAAACCCAAGATGATATTTTTCTTTTTGAAATTAAATTGTCTTACAAGCGTAAAACCTAATAATTATTGTCCTAAAATTATTGAAAATTCTCAAACATTTATTTAATTTTTTTATTGGTATATACATTCTAATTACTCAAAAATATATGTATATATATGTTATGTTTTTCTTTTCCTTTAAATAAATTTATCATGGTCTTTCTATAACTCAAGTTTTTCTCCAACTTGTATGCTTTTTTTAGAGTGATTTAAATCTAAATATATGGTTGACTTAAAAATGAAATAAATAACAGCCTAAAAATATTATTTATTATGTGTAATTCAGTGCTCATTATTACTGGTTATACCTTTATATGGATATTAGATAAGTTAGTATCCGCAAACAAACAAATTAAAAAAGAAATCTCTAACAAATCTTAAGATTTTATTAGGTAAATTACCACCGTCTCAATGTTAATTTACCATCACACATTTTTCCCTGATATCATGGTATCTAATAGTTACATGTATCTCAGCTAACAAAAAAAAAAAAATCTTAAGCTGCAATAGGACAATGTTCAAAAAATTGTTAGGCGGTTGATAAGAATCTAGTGCCTAGAACAATTATTCAGAATTTAGTCGGGTACTATGCATTAAAATTGTGTATATTAAATTTTTAAATTTTAAATATTAAAAGTTTATATATCATATTTTCATCTTTTTTTAAAAAAAATAATATAAGAACTTATCTCAAATTAAATTTGAATTTAATGTAAAGAAAAAATCCACTATAACAAAGTATAAAATAAATACTAAAAACCAACTTCAAAATGTAAGAGAAAACAAACAATCTGTTGATGAATTCACGGTGAATTTGGTGATTAAAAGAGAGAAGCTTTCATTTGAATAATAGAGAATAAAGAAGAAATACAATCTTGGAGGTGGAGATAATTAACTAACCCTATTTCACACACAGTAAATTTCCACTTATTTTTTTGTTTAACATTTTATCTTAACAATGTGATATTACCATGTGACAATCTATTCTATTAAAACATGATACATTTTTGAAAAAAACCTCACCCTCACATGTGATTTACAAAAAATGCCATTGAAATTTAACATTTTATTAATNAAAAATGCCATTGAAATTTAACATTTTATTAATGGTAATTTAGACTAAATATATATGTAGACTATAATAGGTTTCATACACTTTATCAGTTATAATTATGTAGAGATTAATTACCATAATTAAAATATATTAATTAGATATATATCCAAAAAATTTAAAATAAATAGGTCCCACTTCCCTAATTAATTAAAAACGAAAATAATAGTAATAAAAAGAATATATAGTAAATATATATATATATATATTAAATCAAATATTAAATATAATAATAGTAATAAAAAGAATATATAGTAAATATATATATATATATATTAAATCAAATATTAAATATAATTTAATAACATAATAATGCAATTATTCTTATAAACTATAAAATCAAATTTGGTAAATATATACAGAAAATAACGTAAAATATATTTTTTAATTTTTAATTTGATATATATATATATATATATTATTCACATAGTGAGACATGTTTATATTTTTATAATTACGGAGTTTTATAATTTGTTTTATTAAAATATATAAAATATTTAGACAATTAAAAATGGATTAAAAAGACTAATTAACTCATTTTAATTATAAAAACATTAAAAACAATTAAAATGATAAGTTTGATATGCGGATTATCATATTTTGATTTTTTAAAAATATATATAAAACTATAAATTTAATTACAAAAATATTAGAAAATAAAAATAAAAATTAATAGAATAGACTATATGACACTTTTTTTTACGATAAATGATATATGAGCTGTTACTGAAAAAAAAAGAAAATATTAAAATGAGTCTATATATATTATTCAATCGTAAAATGAAGCATGTTAAGATTATTATTTTTTAGCTCTGGATTTTTATAATTTTCACTATTAAAATATCAAAAATATTTAAATTACTAATTAACATGTTTTGATGATAAAAACATTTAAGATAACTAATGTTTTTAAAAAAATGTAAAATTACATTTAAATCTATAAATGGATATCTCAACTTTTAAAAATTCTAATATTAATGTATTAATATAATAAAACTAGATATATATATATATA
>OVBI01003781.1:0-10580 GCA_900406495.1 Sisymbrium altissimum | reverse complement strand
AGGACTAGGAATCAGATGGAGGGCCGGAGGGAGGAGAGTTACTGGAGAAGAAAAATCAGGTTCAGAAACTGGAGAAGAAGAAGAGGAGTCCACAACTTGTTGAAAAGGAAAGACTGATTCAAAAAATTCAACGTGTCGTGAGGCATACAAACGAGAAGAAACTTTGTCAAAACAGAGATAGGCACTCTTGAGTAAGTGAGTAACCCACAAAGACACAGGGAGTGGAACGAGAGTCAAGTTTATGAGCTGAGTAAGGTCGTAACCAAGGATAGCAAAGACAGCCGAATACTCGCAGTTTAGAATAGTTGGGTTTTTCCGAAAACAAAATCTCATATGGAATATGAAATTTCAGAGGAGAGCTAGGTAACCGATTGATTAGATAGACAGCTGTAGCAAAAGTAAAAGACCAATACTCAGGTGGCATATGGGCATGCACTAAAAGAGATAGACCAGTTTCAACGATGTGTCTATGTTTACGCTCAGATATGCCGTTATGCTCAGGGGTATGAGGAGGAGAAGTGCGATGAGAGATTCCGTGTTTGGACAAAAAAGGTGTTAATGCAATGAATTCACCATTATTGTCGGAATAGAAAGTAACAATGCGAGTTTGAAAACGATTTTCAACAAGTTCTTTGAAACGGATAAAAACATCAAAAACTTGAGATTTTCGTTTAAGAGGATAAAACCAAGTGTATCTTGTGTAATGATCAACTAACACGAGATAATATTTGTAACCATCAAAGAAAAAGAGAGGCGAAGTCCAGACATCTGAATAAAGGAGCTCAAGAGGGCGAGATGAAGTAATTGTATTTTCCCCAAAAGACTGTTTGTGACTTTTATTCATAGAGCAAGAATTGCATAACAAAGGTGCAGAAATCTTATTTGTAAAAGGTAGAGAACACTTAGAAAGAACACGACGTAAAAGCTCAAAAGAAGGATGACCTAAGCGTGAGTGCCACGCAGACATTGAGGTTTTAATTGCAGAAAGAACTTGGAACTTGGTGGAAGAAGGAACAGAATCCAGCCACTCGTACATCCCATCCCTAGTACCACCAGTTTTAAGCAGCGCCCCCGTTGTTAGATCCCTCACCTGATAAGACCAAGGATCGAAAGTAATAGAAACGTTATTATCAGCACACGTTTGTCTGACCGACATCAAATTCTTTACAATATTCGGAGCATAAAGAACATTTTTCAGCAAAATGGGACGAGAGGGTAAAGAGAAGGACTTAGAACCAGTGTGAGTGATAGGATGGCCGGATCCATCACCAAGAGTGATTGCTTCATTACCCTGATAAGGAGAATGAAGAGCAAGATTGCTCAGATCAGCGGTGACATGATGAGAAGCAGCACTGTCTAACAGCCATGATGGAGTATCCACGGGAGGGGACATCATTGTTGCATGAGCACGAGGTTGCCATGGCAAGGACGGAGCTTGAAAGGAAGGAGATCCATTCATGGAGACCACACGAAATTGTGTACACCGTTGCACACTATGACCTTGTATTCCACAGGCTTGGCATTTACCAAGATAAGGTCGAGATGGTCGGGGAGTAAAGGAATTTGGTTGCTGTTGTTGTTGACGAGTGCCAAAGAACTGAGATTGTTGGCGATTGTCAGATTGCTGTGAGTACGAACGAGAATTGGACTTTGGTTTGGACGTGGTGACATTTGCAGTGATAGGAAAAGAGGGAGCAGGTTGCAAGCAGAGGAGAGCAGCTTCTCGGTTGACTAACTTGTCTCTCAGCTCATCAAAAGTAGGTGGGACATCACGACCGTTGATCTGTTCCACAATACTGCGGTAATCATCATCAAGACCATCAAGAATGTATTCAATGATATCTTCATGATCAAGTGGTTTGTCCAACAAGGCTAACTGATCCGCTTTTGTTTTCATTGACTGCAGGTACTCATCAATTGTTCGTTGCCCTTTGGTGCTCTTCTTCAGCTGATCTTTTATTTGTTTCATGTGACCACGAGAGGGACGGCCATAGGTGGAGCGAAGAATAGTCCAAGCTTCGAGAGATGTTGTTGCAGTAGACACAAGGGGTTGAATGGTGACCGAGATCGATCCCAATAGAGCAGCAAAAATTAATTTATCTTGCTTTTGCCATGTCACAAAAGCAGGATTTGGTGTTGTCAGATCGTTAACCTGCACCGTCGGAGAAGGAGGGGCAGCGTCATTGGTGATGAACTGTTGCAGGCTGTATCCCTCCAGAAACAGAGTCACTTGAAGACACCAGGTGATGTAATTAGAGGTACGTGAGGCGTGTCACGTTACTCATGTTGATGGAGAGAATTGGGTTTTGGGAGTCTTGTGGATTGACCACAGTTGCAGTGCCAGGTGTGGCAGAGGGGGTAGAAAAAGAGGATACTTGGGACGTCATGATGAGATCGTCGGAAGTAAAAGAAAAGTTTGTAGCAGAAGCGTAAAAGAGATTTTAGGTTTTAGGCAGATCTCTGCTCTGATACCATATGAATATGTGTTATATTGTATTGATCAAAGAGAAGATACACATGATATATATACACATATGAGCTCCTATATCTGAGGGATTGCTAAGATAACGATAAGATTACACAGAGAATATACGCAGGATATTTAACAGCCCAATACCCTCCAGAGATAGGAAACCTAACGACTCTCCAGGAACTCTATATCAGCTACTACAACACTTTTGAAAGGCAGTCTTCCACCAGAGATCGGAAATCTATCGGAGCTCGTGTCGTTGGACGCTGCTAGTTGCGGATTAACCGGAGTAATCCCACCGGAGATCGGGAGGCTTCAGAAACTCCATACGCTTTTCTTGTATTCTCCGGGCCGTACGTTAACTTGGGAGCTGGGGACACTTTCGAGCTTGAAATTAATGAATTCGGAGAACATGTTCACCGGAAGCATCCCGCAGAAACTAGGGGAAAACGGTCGACTCAACCACCTTGACCTCTCCTCCAACAAACTCACTGGCAATTTACCACCGAACATGTGCTCCGGTAACAATTTAGAAAACCTATTCACTATTGGAAACTTACTCTTTGGCTCAATGCCTATTTCTCTGGGCAAATGCGAGTCTCTCATCCGGATCCGAACGGGCAAGAATTTCCTAAACGGGTCAACCCCTAAAGGACTACTTGGATTACCCAACCTAACTCTACTGGAGCTCAAAGATAATTACCTCACGTACTTAATAATATCATATTTTACAAAACTTAGGTAGCAAATGCAAAACTAATAACTAAAAAATAAAATTAAACTAAACGAGCTAATACATTTTTAATTTTAAAATGGTTATAAAAAAAACAAGTTTAGATAAAAGCTTAATTATCAGCTGCCTACCAAACTATATAAAGAGTCTCAAATCTCTCTCCCTTTTAATGCAAAAAAAAAACTTAGTTGATGGCTCTAGTTTAATCAGTATATACTTCTGATAATTGTGATCCAGTTTCTTTTGCTCAGACCTTAATTTAGAAGTTAGGAGATGGTAAATATATTTCATGTGTGTAGTCGATCAGTACTGCGCGGATTGTTCTGCTAATTTAGTCTGGTCATAAAAAGGAAGTGACGGACAAAGTTGTTCTTCCCAAAACCATATGGTACAAATGAATAATACGGTGGAAAACTGTATCCGTCGGTTTATGTAATTGAGATTTGCGAATATATCTTCGATGTCTAAGCTACAAACATTAGATCTTTCCCAAAACTTGACTTTGGTGTCTTCGGGCATCTCAACTCTCAAGTCCCTCCAAGATCTTAATCTATCACATGTGAATGAAATTTTCTTCTTGCACCAGAAGATATTTGATTGTCAATGCCATTTGTCATGTTTTATGATATGGATTTTGAAAAGAGCCTATAACGAGCCCACTCATTATGACCCATCATTGTTACTCATATAACTATGTGGACCGGGTACATGTGATTTTGGATGAAGAAAATTAGCACTGGCCCGATCCTCAAATCAATTTTTATTCATACCAAATTGAAAAAGGTGTAAGTTTGCAAACAAGTACATGTCAAAGAGGCATTCACATGAAATCAGAAAACTGAAAGTAGCGAGGTATTTTTTCTTCTTGCTCTTCTTCTTCTAATTCTTCTTTTTCTTCTCTATATTCTCTTTCAAGTGCCATTGACGTGTCATAAAAAAACTGCAAGTTGTAATTTATTTTCTTCTGGTAATTTGTCACCGTCGGCTTCTCCTTCTTATTCTTATTCTCCTTCTCCTTCTCCTTCTTCTCTTCCCTCTCCTTTTCCTTCTCCTGTCTCATCTCTTCCTTGTTCTTTTTCTTATCCTTATCCTTAGTTTCGTTCTTCTTCTCCTGTAGCTCCATCGAGGAAGTATCTGAGTCTGAATTACCCAAAAAGACGAAGAATAAGAATGATACAGTATTGCTATGAAGAGGAAAATATGCGTTATGCTATGGAGAGGAAGAAGAAAGTTAACCTTTGTTTAAGTGTATCGAATTGTAATGGGCGTTTTCCAGATGGCTCAAGTGAATGGTTCTGTCTGGTTCTTTTCCAGACTTGGGAAGATATACAAAGAAAGGAATATTCTCCATTGAGGTTATGACTACGATTTTGACTCCATACAAATTTGCAGCTGCTGTCAATGTGACCTCATCGCCCCACTCAGCGTCATTGGACATGTCCTTCACGTACCGGGAGTATTCTTTTTCAACGAATTCTTTGTAAAGTTTTGGACGAGATGTAAGCTGTGACGAGAAAAATAAAGTCATCGTTAATAACATAGTCTGCAACGTTAATTATTTTTTTTTTTTTTGAGATGGAATGATTACCTGTTGTACGATTTCTTTTCTAACTCGTTGATGAAAGTCCGCAGTTTTGTAGAGTTGATGAGATAAAGCACGGAACTGGAACAAAAACAAAAAAGATTCTTCAAGATACACGGTCAAGAATCATCAAGCTAAAGAGTATAAGGATTTAGAAATAAAACCTGGCAATTTCCGTCACTTTTCATCTTGATCTCGGTGTAACTTTCCCATTGTAATCTGAAATTCCATAAAAATAAAACATATGTATCTAAAAATATTATCGGGAAAAATATTAAACAAGTTTTTAACAAGGAATCGATCGTTAATACCTATTCTGAAGTCTTTGCTGATTGTTAGACGACATTTTTTAGTGTTGAGACCGACCCTGATGACTGATAAAAACTGAGTCGGAGCAAATCCTCGATCGGAACTGAGTCTCCCCTCTCTGTTAGGGCTCATTTATATATATATAGAGAGGGAATTGCTTCTTTTACGAGAGTTAATTATGAAAAATGGAAAGTTTATAAAAAAGGAAACTCAATAAGAATGGAAAGTTTTTCTACTAGAAAAGGAAAAAGTAAACTGAACAAGAATGGAAAGTTTTGAAAATTATGCTCTATGCAAAAGTGCCAAGTATTTCATATGAAACATAATTTGTATATACGGGTTTCGAGTGTTCAATGATGGGTTTCTCTAACTTTGTGTCGATTTCTAGGGTACGATTCAAATTTTCGTCTAGTCAAATGTAAATGTTTATTAATATCAGGAATTAGCGAATCTACTACGTTCATTACCAATTGCTTATATGGTAAAGTATTTAAATTTCTCTTTATATAGAAATCGATTTCTCTCGACACTTTTTTTTTTGGGGACATTTCTTAGTCATACCCAGTGGCGGAGCCAATGAAGGAGCATGGGGGCAGCTGACCCACATGAATTTTTAAATTTTAAACTATTATAAGCACTATTTATTGATTAGCTAATTAAGTTTTAGTGGTTTTTAGTGGTTTGACCCTGTTGATTAAGAAGTTTCCGTGTCTAACGTTGCATTAAACTCTGAAGGGACATTAACATATCGCTTTATTGTTTACACACTCATACCATGATTATCCATAGAACCTCAAAACAGATTTTTTAATAATTATTATATTATTATTTTAATATTTTCTTTATAATTTATTTAAATTAAGAAAATTGAACCAATAATAAGAAAGTAAAAGTAATGATTTTCAGAAATGGGGTTCTGAAGTGTCTGTGTTTAGAAACTACTCTACTCTCTCTCTTCTCACTTTTTTATTTTTTATATTAAAAAATTGATCAGAACTTTGTATAGAACCCTGCAATAAATATACTCTCAGTCCCACATGTGTAACAGAACTCGTAGTTGCAATTTCTGTGAGGAACATAAAGAGAAATATTAATCTCAACAACAAAATGTCCAACACACACAACTATAATAACAGCAAAAGCCCAATGATATGCACCACTATATGAATAACAGACCTGCATATTATATGTTTGCAACCATCACCAAGTGCAGTCATGGTATTACACTGCCCGCATCTCCTCTGTCCATGAATATTAACTAGAGATTCCAGATGTGCTTTCTCAGATGTTCGGTAAGATTTTGTCTTGCAAAATTCTTCGCATGACATGTCATAGTGCCATTCTACCTCGCTGTTAATGAAGAAATAGAATCCCCACACACGACACTTTCGGGCTCCTGATTGATAGAGATAAAGGAAAAACGACTTTGAGACAGCTGCCCCGTTACATTAAAATGCCACACATTGGGTTCTGACAATGGATTTTTTTTTTTTTTGGAACTCAACTTTCATTTAAATTAAAACTTAGGTGGGGCCTAGGGCCCGGTTTGATACAAGGGCAAGAAGGGCCCGTTTAGCTAATTGATTCGCTTTGGTGTTATCCAAACGCGGAATCCATGTGAATTCAATGAACTCAAAGGACAAAGCCAGATGAAGGATATCTGCAACGATTCCGTAAATTTCAGCAATGGTGTTGCCTGAGCGGAGAGACTTTATCAGGATGTTCGAATCCGATTCCATTCTGATCCTTTTAAATTGAGCCTCTTTGCACTTCAAGATTGCGTTTCTCATTGCAATAGCTTCCGCCATCAGGGGGAGGAGACACGATTGCGTTCTGACAATGGATTCTTTCTTATTATTGTGGTCCCAATAAAAAAAAAAAAGTAGTATAGCCTAAGAAATTTTTATAATAACAAAACTTGTGTATTAAAAAAACAAATTTTAAATAGACTGAAAATATATAAAAGAACAAAAAATAAGTTATGAAAAATAATCCACTTTACGTTTTTTCCTACAGAATTATTCATTAGACTCACAGTCTATTTTTTTTCAACCATACTTCTTTTGATCGATAATAAAACTCATTAATTTCATCTTTCTTGCAACATAGTTGACCACATATAATTTTGATAATGTTTAGTTTGGAAAAAAATTATTTTGGTCATTGTAACTTTTTTTTAATAATTTTATAATATACTTTTAATATAAATGACAAAAGTAAAAAAAGTTAATGAGAAAAATCATGAATTCATGATATACCAAAAAGAAAAAGAAAATACATATAAACTAATTTAACGTACCAATATATTTTTTAGTTTTTATGAAAAAATAAAATAATATGCCATTGTTTTGGGAGAAAAATAAGAACACCAACTTCTCGATTCCTCTAACAAATTGCATGCTAATGCAATTTGGCATGCCTTTGTTTGAATATAGCTTTGACCAGAACCTTTCACCAACCAAAATTTCCTTACTGGGTTTAGTTTATGAAAAGTATAAACACACATACACTAAATCCGAAGTTTCATTACAGAAATCGTATATTCTCTATTGGATCTACTTTTAATTTTCGGACGGAATTCGTTATTTTTCTGTTTCTCTTGTATAATGAATAATATACATGATGTGAATCTTGTAGATTTGTCTTTGATGGTTGAAAACATTTTAGAGATCAGAAATTAAAGAGGTTTTAGCGTCAGAAATATAGTTTCTCTGCTGCTCCTAAGTGACACTTCATTTTTCATGTTGATATCCCTTTTCTCGATTGCAACTTTCTCACTCATTCCCTTCCTCATTTCCTATGTGAACAAACAGAAACTATATCGTTGCATGAGGAAAACGTTGTCTGATGAAATAACGACGGTAAAGTAAAGATCAATTAGTCGTTGAGAAAGACACTACGGCATTTCAACACTCATATATCCAAATGTAGAGAGGCAGTCATAAAGCTACACAGACACTGTCTTCCCGAAATAGATGAAAGAAGAACAAACACAATGAGTTCTTTTCATTTCATCCAAGGGACCATTTTTTGTTTGTTCCCACTCTTCTTTATATGACGTTTTCCACACTTGTCAACATTGATGACTTAAATATCGTTCTCATAAAATCATTCTTTACCAAAATTTGCATACTCGTAAGGAAATAGTGTATTGAACAATTTAAGATGTCCCTCTAATATTGTATAAAATGTTGTCAATCGCTGCATAATCTGTTCATTCTAAGCGAATAATTAATGCATTTTATGTGTATATATAATAGGGATCAAGGTCACAGAACGATATCACCACTTACCACAAAATTCCAGAAAAAAAAAGTGCATTGATTCTGAGAAAGGATGGTAGGAAGAACCAACTCAAGGAGCTTTTTTCTTCGCACCATCTTCTTTTTTTTCTTCTCTCATTCAAGTTTTTTTTACACTTCTGCTTCTCTTATACGGTGTCGTCCCGACCAAGGGGACGCACTTCTCGAGTTCAAGAGTGAGTTTGAGCTTCGCAACCCTCCTCAGTATACTGATACGTTCACTGCAGGTAATATGATCTCCGTCGATGTCACCTCTTATCCCAAGACAGAATCATGGGCAAACAATAGTGATTGTTGTTATTGGGACGGTATCACATGCGATGCTAAATCAGGGGTGGTGATTGGGGTAGACCTTAGTTGCAGCTGCCTTTATGGCCATTTCAAACCCAATAGCAGTCTCTTCAGACTGCTACATCTCCGAACTCTCAACCTTGCTTACAACAATTTCAATGACTCTTCAATTCCGACTGGGCTCAATAAACTCATGGGGTTAGAAAGACTTAACCTCTCTCACTCTTTCTTTTCTGGTCAAATTCCACCAGAGATTCTTCACCTGACCAAGTTGGTGTCTCTCGATCTTTCTTCTTCTATTATATTTCCCTTAATCACTGAAAAACCATTTCTTCGTCAACTTGCACAAAACTTAACAAACCTTAGACAACTTTATATGAGCTATGTAGACTTTTTCTCAGAAATTCCCGAGATGATCTCAAACCTAACATCTCTAAGATCAATCCGCCTTCATAATTGCTTCCTATTTGGTAGACTTCCTCGGAGTCTTCTTCTGAGTCCTACTTTACAATCCATTGATTTGAGTATTAATGAAGATCTAGAATCCCATTTACCAGAATTCAATGGAAATAACTCTCTTGTATATCTGGATCTCTCTGACACAGCTCTTTCAGGTAACATACCAGACTCCATTAGCAACCTTAAACACTTGAATGTTTTGAACTTTCACCGTTGCAATTTCACAGGGAAGATTCCATCTTCAATTGGAAGTCTTTCTCATCTCACCTCTCTTATCCTTTCTTCTAATAAATTAAGTGGTTCTATTCCTTCTTCAACTGGAAACCTTTCTCATCTCAACATTCTCAAACTTTCTTCTAATAACCTTGTTGGTGAAATCCCTTCTTCAATCCAGAGTCTTAACCAAATGACCAATTTTGACGTGTCAGATAACAAGCTCAGCGGAAAATTTCCCAAATTACTACTCAATCTTACAAAGTTATCATTTTTATCACTCGAATCCAATCATTTTGTTGGAACACTCCCTTCTCCTCTCTTCACCATTGCTTCTTTGGAGACTTTTCTTATGAATGATAACCAACTCAATGGTCCTCTTGAGATTGGGAACATATCTTCAATGTCTAAGCTACAATGGTTAGAACTTTCCCAAAACAATTTCACAGGGCCAATCCCTAGATCCATATCCCAATTAGCCAACCTTGTGCGACTTGATCTTTCCTATTTCAACACCCAAGGCCCAGTTGACTTTGGTATCTTCTGGCATTTCAAGTCCCTGGAAGAGCTTTACCTATCCCATTTAAACACCACCACTACCATTGATTTGTATGCAATTTTATCTCTCAAGTCGCTGTCTAGATTGGATCTCTCAGGCAACCACGTTTCACTAAAAAACATGAGTGCAGTTTCCATTCTTTCATCACAGTTGCAAAGTTTGGTCTTATCCGGCTGCGGTATCACAAGGTTTCCAGAGTTCATAAGAACCCTACAAAATATCTTTTGGATAGACATTTCTAACAACAACTTGAAAGGTCAAGTGCCTGGATGGTTATGGAGACTACCAGAATTACAATATGTTTATCTTTCCAACAACACTTTCAGTGGTTTCGGAGAATTCCCAAAAAATCTCTCAAGAACGCAGATAAGTGCGATAGATCTGAGCAACAATAACATCTCCGGAAACATCCCCAGATCAATGTGTGCAATGACCTCTCTACAACTCGTTGATTTTTCAAATAACAACTTGAACGGATCTGTACCCCAGTGCTTCAATATTCTCATCAAGAGCTCACTTTCAGTTTTAAACCTCCGTAACAATCATCTCAGTGGAAAACTGCCAGACGTATTTCTCAACGGCAGCAATTTAAGGTCACTCAATGTTGGTCACGATAGAGGGATGGGTGGCCCACGAGCCCGATTGAGGGATGGGTGACTCAC
>OVBI01003780.1:0-10586 GCA_900406495.1 Sisymbrium altissimum | reverse complement strand
CCTTTCGGCAGGGCCAATGACCCGATCGCGGGGTAAAACACTCCAGCATGGTGTCCTGATGTTACTCGATCAGGGAGCTGCCGATGATTCAGACGCGTCCCGATACGAGCCACCCGCGTCTCGACACTTCTTACCCGCGTCCCGAGTTATCGATTCCGCGTCCCGAGTTAGCGACTGCGCGTCCCGAGTCAGCGACTCCGCGTCTCGAGCCAGCGAACCCGCGTCTCGATACTTTGCCCCCGCGTCCCGATTGATCACCGTCCTGCACGCGATTCAGTGACATTTTTGCCGGGCTAAAATTCGACCGACCAAAACGCACAGTTTCATTAAACCGTCGGTCCATCTGATTTTATTTCATGTTATTTTTATTTTTAGCCTAAGTCTTTTCAGCTTCTTTGGCGTGGGAAATACCCTGGTTTTGCCTAGACTATTTAAGCTTTTCCCTTTGTAGAAACAAAACACCTTTTGATCATTTTATTTTCTAAGTAAAGAAAACTCTCTTTGAGCCTTTTCTCTCTTTGGTTCTGCGTGAACATCCTTGTTGTCTGGTGTGTCATATCCATTCAACTTCCCTTTGTTAGCGACTTGGTGAGTCATATCCAAGGCTGGCTAAGGTGTGGTATATCAGAAGATCACCATCACTTCTGACGGGCCACCTCAATCCATCCAGTTCTGGTCTGATCAACCTCTGATCGGTTCATATCCCACTTCATACCATTCATTCAAGTGTTTTTCCTTGGGAGATTGTATCATCTTCTTAATGCAAGAGAAGCGCTTATGAATCCCCATATGTCCCCGCAGGCTAACCATCTCCTTCACATGATCTCCTCTAACCTGAGCAACCTTAACCTATGGTCTTTAGATCACACGTTGATTACAGGCAATAAGGTTGCAACGGCTATAGCTCTGAGTGTCACCCGGGATCACCAATATCAATCATATATGGCCAAAGAGGGTCCTTCCTGGCTTCAACACCTCATTATCTTGGAAGCTGCTCATGTTTGATCTCCTCACCCCAAAGACGTCCCGCCATCTTTCTACATTGTAGTAGATAGGGCCTTCCTCTTTATTTTCGTATCTTTACTCCAATGAGTTTTTCTATGGTGTCTACTGGCATTTTCTTTTTTTTTGGAACTTTTGTTTGTCTCTTTTTGAGACTTCTATTAATGAATTTCTTCAGTGTTAAAAAAAAAAGATTTATCTACAGTAGCAATTTATGTCTTACTGTCAGAGCAACCGTCAATCTTCCTTTACTTATCATCACACTATCCACAACACCAAGTCCAAGTTCATTAACCTTGTCACGACAATGGCTTGTGTTCGACATACTAATTTTTTTTTCTTACTTTACAAGTTGAATCAATGGAAAGGTGTTTTCTTATACGTTTAACAACGTAAATAGTGAACTATGAGTATATCTGCATGTTTATGTTTTTTACGTTCCTGATGTTTTGCATTACTATGTATTTAATTTGTTTATTACATGTTTTCTTATATGTCTAACAAGGTAAATAGTGAAGTACAAGTATATCTAAATGTTTATTTTTCTACGTTCCTACTACTTTGCATTACTATTATTTTTAATTTTCATGCTATGTGTCTTATTTCACATGTAACAAATTAATTAGTAATGTACGTGTATTTTTGTATGTTTATTTGTTTTTGTACGTACTATTTCTAAATGTTGCATATCTATTTTTACATGTTTTTCATATTTATTAGTTTGAATACGTTGTTTGAAATTTTGAGACCAAGATTAATGAAAATCACAGTTAAGCAAATGTTACAGTGAATCAAGCTTTGAGAACATCTGGTCTGTGATTGGTTGTAGTTCAAAGCTTCTAACTTAGATTTTTTTTTTTTTTTGTCGTGAGCTTAGATATATTGATTGTATATATTTGTATATACCAACGTAAATGTGTTATATTGCAATTAACATATACACGTAACAGATCATATGCAATAATATATGCATTAAATATCTAATTGCATGTAACATCATTTCATATGATGTTATTTAAAAACTTATAATATAAGTTCTTATCTATCTTTTCGTGTTTCTTCACGCTAACGTTACTCTACGTCTTTAAATTACACACCCTCCTATCAGAATTGTGTAGAAGGCTCTTCAATCCAAAGAGCTGAAAACCATACATCCTACATTAGGAAAACTTCTTCAAATATATTCATTGCTATCCCAATATATAATTACTAATCTATTTGAAACTTAAAATACAATGAAATTTGTATTTCAGTAAATATATATTGTTAACATGTGATATTCATTTGTATAAAAAAAACATGTGATATTTAATTATAACCCGCTACATATCATATATCATGCGTACATCTTATAATGTTAACAAGTGATATACAATAATTATTTGATATATCGAATTGGTCATGCATAAACTTTATTATACCAGGTATTTCAAGAGGTTAATATGTTATTAAAAAAATATAATTACATGATATAAATATATATACAATCGTTACTATTTCAAGTTGCAGTCTATATTTACATGTAACACACCTCATGCAATAATACATGCATTAAACATATAATTATATGCAACATCATTTTGGATAATGTTATTTAAATATATATAAACACAATGCATATAAACAATGTGTAAAATAATGAACATTATTATAACGATTTATGTCTACAAATATCAATTCGTTTTCTCACTTCTCAATGCATTTATTAAGTTCGATTTGTTTTTAATACACAACGACATCATTTATTTTTCAATTAAGTGGATAACTATCAAATCACTCAGTTCTCATTAACTCATGTTATAAATATTTCCTATGCGCACCTCTCCAACGCTATCACTCATCTATGGTGACACTTCATTTTAACGGATACTCTTATAATGGTTTAATAAACATTTTTTTCTTTATGCTGAAAATTTAATTTAGTTTCAAATTTTTAATTTTTCACCAAATTCTATCGTTTTTAAATTAATAAAAAAAATATGAA
Source organism: Sisymbrium altissimum (assembly GCA_900406495.1). NCBI lineage: Eukaryota > Viridiplantae > Streptophyta > Magnoliopsida > Brassicales > Brassicaceae > Sisymbrium > Sisymbrium altissimum. The sequence continues at coordinate 7,600 of OVBI01003780.1, read as the reverse complement.
ACAATCACAGAATGGCCATTATCATTACAATATCTAAAAAAAATTGCCACGAGAACCTTTTCTCTTTTTTTTTTCTTTCTCTCTCTTCCTTTTCATTTTTTTTATAATATAATTAGTTAAATATTTATTTACATACCCACCAATAAAATTATTCTAATTACAGTTTTTTAACTTTTTTAAAATAATAAAATAATGAATAATATTATTATATTATAAGCGTTTTTAAAAAGTTGGAAAGTATGAAAGAGTATGAGAGATTTTCTCCATTTTTTTAGAAATTTTATAATAGAATAGTATTATTTATTATATATATGTATATATATATATATATATATTTTTTTTTTAAGTTGAGAAACTCACAATGTGAAAGACTCCCAACACATATATATGCTCTAAATATACATTGAAAACAAAAACAAAATGGTTAGACATTAGTCGTCACTTATATGAAGGCAAGTGATTATTATTCCATTTAAAAAAAAAAAACAAAAACAAAATGGAGAATCCATTATAACCTATATTTTTTTTAACTCAGAGAATCAATTATAACATAAAAAAAAAAATTCTAGCTTCACATATTCTAGTTGAGTATACTCGCTTTGCCTCTGTTTGTTTCGGTTAAGTTGAGTTTTGGTCTGTCGTGAGTGTTAGAGCATCGGTAGAAACTCTTAGGATTTCAAAAAAGAATGAAAAAAAAAAAAAATATATATATATATATATATATAATTATGATATATAATTAAATCAAAATGTTATATTTTTTTTTAATCATTTACAGTATGATATGTGTATATGGAGTTTTTCATAGTTTTTTAAATGAAAATTTTTTGATACTTTCTCTTTTATTTTTATATTTTTTATTTTCTTTAATATTTGAGAAATTTATTGAGAAATTCTCAATGCAGATGATCTTAGTTCCGTTATGGTTCAAAAAAACATATTCTAATTGAGTAATTTTTTACTCTATTCGCTTTGCTTTAAGCTATTTCGAATTTTCGACTAAATCGCATGTAGTAAGATAAAGACAAAAAGTTAATTTTCGTCTCTAATTAAAATTTTGAACTATTTCATCTTTGAATTTCACTTGATAGCAGGCTGTTGCTTGTTTACTTCTGATTGTAACATATTCTACAATCTAACCATTTGTTCGATCGTCTCATTGAGCGAGACATGAACCTGGTTCTAAAGGCACGACTCGTCCACCACCAACCAAGGGTGCAGCTGCAACTCCTCTTTGATTCAACAAGCATCTAAAGTGAGCCAACCTCGTAGTTACCTTGTCGGGGTTTTTTGCCAACTTTGCGTAAGGTGTCCACAACCGCTCTATCAAACACCAAAACATAATGTTAATCGTTTAGCAAGATGTATAGAAAACGTAACATAAACTAATTTGCAAGATTTATAAGAAAACGTTTATATATGTACCTGCTGCTGCGGCAGCGCGAGGCCAAATGGTTTGTTCAATGTCAGAAGCATCAATATGTTCACCCCACATGCAAACCTCACCACCAAGTACTAGAGTTTGTTGCTTTTTATCCTTTATGTTCTCAAGTGGCTCGTTATCGTAAAACATTTGCCAAGGTGTGTCTATATGATCCAAATACCATTTGTCTTGGTTACTCACTATGCACCTTAAACCGGCCGCCGTCACTTTCTCAACAACTCCTGTACCAAGCCTGATTCACCAAGTAAAAAAAGATAAGTATTTTCAATGTTGTTTCGCTTCTTCTAGACAATTTGTACTTCGTTTTATGGTTTGCATTTACCAGTTATGGACCACGGTTTTTGGGCTTAATTTGTCTCCAAAGTTGTTGAAGGTTTCTTCCCTACAGTATATAACATTAGTGCAAAATGTAGTAATTAAGACAAAGCTACTTTGATTAGCAGTTTTTATTGTCCAATGGAAGGGTATTTAAATTACCAGTTGACGACTTCATAACCGTGTGACAAAGCGATTTTTTGCGCCCGAAGTACGAAATATTCATAAGCTTCTGCTTCAGTCTTCCGATGTTTTTTTAGCCTGTAGGTTACATAGTTTGAGTAACATGAGGAAAAAAATTTACAGAACCACAGTAATAATGTCTATAAGTATCATTACCATTGGGCTATTCGCGGTGTTGTAGACCAGCAAGCTGCAATGAAAGTACGTGTAATGAATATTCCAGGGAAGTAAACACTCTAGAGAACAAATATATTTGTTAAACAGAGGATAGTGTCGTTACTTGTATTTACTTCGTCACCTCCCAAGTGGACAAATTTAAACTTAAAGATCTTGCTGAAATCTGAATAAGTTATTTCCATTAGAAACAAAATTTTGGTAACATTTGGTTATGCATATATATATATATATATATATATATAATAAATATTGAGCTGAAAGAAAGATTGTACCAGAGAGAATGCCCTCAATGACCTTGAACGTAAAGTCACTACTCACATCAAGTGGTTCTTGACAAGTCTTGGAGGGCCACAAGGAAGGATATCCCTTTCCCCTTTAGTTATTTATAGGAATGAAAAATTATTATAGTTATTATCATCGAAATTAAATGTGAAATTATGAGAATATAAAGAAATGTATAATTAAGAATGGGTAACAAAGAAATTTACCATGAGAGAGCGTGTCCTGGAACATCAATCTCAGCCAAGACATGAATCCCTCGTCGCCGAGCATAGCTATATATTTACATACACAAGTGGTTCAGCTAGATCACATTTTGTAACGAAAAGGAATGAAAATTATTAGTATCATTTATAACTCGGTATGTATCCCAACATACTTGACGATCTCCGCAGCGTCTTCAAAGGTGTATCTCTGAGAGGAAGAATAGGCGCCGTTCCATAGCTTTGGATACGAAGGAATCTCTAATGGAAATGACTGTGAATCCACTATGTGCCAATGAAGCACATTCTGCACCCACACCAACCAGAGTATTATATAAGTGATGAGATTCATCAATCAACCAAAATAGAATCATCAAAAATCTCTTAAAGAGCTTACTAGTTTGGCGTATGTCATGGAATCAATCACGTTCTTCATAACAGGAAGTGGCAAATAATGTCGAGATGTATCTGTTAGTCACAAACAATATCTCATATCACATACTTCATCCATTTTTTTTTTGGTTTAATACTTCATCCATTTAACAATTAGTATATTGTTTTTAACACTTTTGCACTGATTAAGATAACATATTAAAATTCCATTATATACTAGATCAAAAATAATTTAAAAACTTGCTTACCGATCAAAAGACCACGGTAAGAGAATCTGGGCTGGTCTGTGATACTCCATGGAGTCATTAAAATCTCTATTGCCTTTTTCTTCATATTAAAATGGCATAACTGGCTGAATGTCTGCATTTATAATTTTATCTAATTATTATCTTCAACAACTAATTATCCTTCTTTCATTAAGTTGGGAAAAATAATAAACACAAACCTGTAGGCCATGCAAAGCACCGTAAACGCTTTTTGCCTGCGTTGTAACACAAATATTAATGGAGAGATTCACGATTGCATTATTAGTTTTTTCATATGATAAACACAAGAGGCCAACGCTAGTGGAAAAACTATTATCTTTTCATTGTTTTAGACTTTTAGTACTATTGTCTACATTAATGGTCTGTGTATGTATGTTTCTAGAATTTAAAATAAGGGGAAATAGTACCTCACACTAAGCAGCTACGACTTGTGCTTATGCACTTGTATTCTAGTATATGAAAAAAAAATATATAAAAAATAAACCACACTAAGCCCATAATGGTTAATACAGTTCACGTGGATGCAACAATCGCAGGTCCCTACATGGGCCTCTATATTATATACCTAGTGGCGAGAACAAAAATTGGATTTTTTATCAACCTTTTCGGTCGAAGATGATGAAGAATTATAAAAGAGATTATGACGTTGAATTATTGGCGCCAGATAAAATGAATTTAGAAGGAGTTTCAGTGCAACGTCAAATACTTCAAAAAAAAAAAGTTGGTGTCTTTCATAGATAAATGTGTATAATTTGCGGTCGGATCGATTAGATGTCGAACTCAACTACAAAAGAGAGCAAATAAGAGGAAAGCCAAATATTTAAAGTTGGTGTCTTTTCTAGTTATAAAGCTGAATTTACATTTAAAATCTTTTATATATATAAGTGATTAGAGAATATGATAAAAAGGTAGTTTCTAGTTGGTGAGTAGGACCTACTAACCTCAAGTTGTGCATAAGACGGCTTCTCTCGGGATGCAACCACTAATTTGTACGACTCGTCTGCTCCATATTCCAACTGCACCATACGAATCACATAGATTTTTGTTTTAAATAATAATATTGTTGGCATTTTTAATACAATCATACAAACAATATTTTGTCAACGACAAAAAACAATATTCTTTAAATTTGTATTGGTCGAACGATCAGATGATTAATCTCATAACCAGAACATCAAATAATTGATTTATTTAAAAATAAAATTAATAACTTTTTTTCCTTATGAAGCTAAAATCTTGTGATTATACTAAAATCTATGGAAGTCAACAGAAACAGGTAATTATCATAATTCACTCATATTTATATATTCTTAAACTTTTTCAAATCTTTAATAGAGATCACTACTTTTATAACCGATAAATTAAGGAACAAATCAAGAATAATCTTCTGGACTAAAAAAAAAAAAAAGAATTCCGGACTTGCACTTGCTCAATTTTTTTTTAATAAATAGAAAGCTTCAACCATTATGAACATTGGATTGCTATCACTTAGTTATTTATAATTTATAGATTTTTTTTTTCCATTTTTCTGTTTTTATTACCACACGTCACGTGGATTCTAACTCAAAAGAATATATGATTAAAAATTAAAATCTGGATCTTGAATGTAATATTAAAGATTGGGTAAATCTCTGCAAAACCTTAGCCTTGAACTTAACGTATTATACTACTCAAATCAAACAGTAGAGCACATGCATTGTTGTTTTTTTTTTAAGCAAAGTAAATAATCAGAATTAAATTACTTATAAAAAACGCAAACACGAAAAAAACGAAATATTCGTAGTTATGATTTTGTAATATATTAGACATAAAGAAATTAGTCTTATAGTGTACTTATCAAAAATTAAGTTTGAGGTACTATCCCTAGAAAATAAATGAATTCTTCTAATTATCAACACGATAAAATATTAGCAATACATATATATATATATATATGTTTACATTTTTAATTAATTTCTATAAAATATTATACCGAGAATAGACCTTCATTTAATTAACTCTTTCAAAATTCACGTAAAATGTAAATTTTCTTTTAAATGATAATCAATTTGAAGGGCAACAAAATTATTTACTTTTAGTTGGTATAAAATTTGAAAAACAAAAAATTCATCATTTTTTATCTAAAATTTAGTTACTAAATGAAGCTTATGTTTTTTTTTTTCAAGAGCAAGAACTTTAATTAATCAACGAGGATGTCCGTGAGTTCGGTGGACCACCACACAACTAACTCGCTAGACACCAATCAGCAAAGCCAAGCAACCAAAACTGAAAAAAATAAATAAGAAATTGGGAGAATCGATACATTTACGTCCAACTTTTTATGGACATCAAATTGCGTGAACTACAGATCCATTTATACATATACTATAACATAAAGTACACTATTATTTTGTTAAAACTACAAAATACTCTATTTTAAGCAGGATGAAATTCTTGTATGAAGACAATGCATGCCATTATGCCAGTCGTTAGAATGAGAATGGTGAACATTTTAGTGGAAAACAATTGGAGTTAATATATGATTCCATATTTTTTATACCACTGAGAATTAATACAAAGGAAAAAGTTTTCAGAACAAAATCCGATGGAAATTTTCGAAAAAGGAAAGATGAAAAAGAAAACAGAGAAACGTATCTTCATCCACAAACAAAAAAAAAACAAGAAGAATATATTATTCTTGTCAACTTAAGTTTTTCTTCTTCAACTTTTCAGATTCCTTTTTTTAATTTACTTTTTACTTCTTTTTTTTTGACAATATTTACTTTTTACTTATAACTGTTCTTTTTTTTTGTATACTTCTCAAATAATAATTGCATTACTCTAAAATTCATAACGTAAGCAAATTATTCATTTCATGATTTAAAGTTCGACTTTATTCGTTGATGTGAATGGATGAATGAAACTAACCTCATCGGTGGAGGAAGAGATGATGACATGGAGTCCCTGAAGCAGAGCAGATCCACCGGAGCCTGAAGAATTTCTGTCACTGGAGACGACGTGGCTCACCCTCACAACTGCAAGCATTCTATCGAATCCTTCTTTCAAAATCCCTGAAGGGTCTTCGTATTTGCTTCCCTCCGTAACAAGCTTGAAATCTTCGCTTAAATACATTCTCCGGCCACCGTGGCTTACTTCAGCTGGTAACGGCCATATCCTTAACTTTTCGATGTCCTCAAAAGCGGAGATTGCTCCGGCGATGAATAGCACAAACAATGGCGCAACACCGGCGATCTTTGTAGCTTTACCTCTCATTTTGGTCCTCTCAGTAGAACTCGTAGATAGCAAAAAAAACGAAAAATAGCAAAAATGGTTTTTAATCAAAAGAACCTTTTCTTGGCAGAAATGATGGGGACTCTCCGAATTCAGAGCTTAGAAATCTCTCTCTTTATTTATAGACAAACTATAACTATTTCATTATAAATGTCTTTACACGTTTTAAAGAGAGAAAAAAAATGTAATTACATTTTTTTCCTATTGGAGAAGCTGAAATAATAAACATATAATGAAAGTGATATTTTTGATTAAAAGAGAAATAAAATTTTATAATGACATTTATTGTGAAACATAGGTTCCTGAACCGTATGCTAGTTCACATGAACAGCCGGTTTTAACCTCTAGATTGGCGAAATTTGCGGCTTTAAGAAGAAGTTTTCTGGATTAAAACTAGTTCATGAACCACGTGCTAGAAATTGGAGATTTTGTTACTAACAGTAGAAAAATATATTTTTTTTTTTAAACATGTGTTGGATGATGAAAAAGAAAGAATTATATACGAACTAAATCACACCAAAGAAAAAAAAAATCAATAACATAATCTCATAATGTTATGTGATGCATAAAATTTTTATTTTAAACAACATTTTTATCCAATTCTTAAACTATTATACTCAATTGAGATTGGCAAAAAAAAANATTATACTCAATTGAAATTGGAAAAAAAAAAAAAAAAAGAAAGGATAAGTTTAGGAAAAGGAGAGGTGAATATAATTGAAGACTACTTACGTTTTTCACTTTTTTTTTTTTGTTAGTGATTGGTGTGAATTTGGTAAGTGCAGGTAGTCTTGATATTGTTGGGGTGATTGATTTTCCTAGGGTTGGTCAGCTGGGGACTATGTTAGTTAATAACAACTAGGTAGTATCCCGCGCCTTGTGCGGAGTGAAATATTTATATAATTTATAATTATTTACATAATTTATAATTTAACATATTCAAAATATTTTAAAATTTTATATTAATACAAATTAAACCATATACACAAGATATAATAAATTTGCTAAATCAATAGTTTTTTTTTATCATGATTGAATAAAAAAATTAAGATATATTATTTATTACTATA
>OVBI01003779.1:0-10596 GCA_900406495.1 Sisymbrium altissimum | reverse complement strand
TTGTAGCTGCCTCTTCATAATATTTTGCATGTTATCATTCGCTGAGGCATTGTCTAATGTAAGAGAGAAGACCTTCTTCTCTAATCCCCACTCCTTAAGCAACTCTATTAGTTTCATTGCAATCGCTACTCCAGAAAGAGGAAGAGGAAATGCAGTAAAAGACAAGATTTTAGCATACAAATTCCAATCAGAGTCTATGTAATGAGCTGTTAAACAAAGATAACCTTCAATAGTTATAGCCCGCCATAGATCTGTTGTTAAGCAAATTCTACTAGGAATTTCAGTTAAGATTTTCCTAAGTTTTTGTTTCTCCTTCTCATAAATTTTCAAAACATCTGAAGCTGCTGTATTTCTGGACCAGAACTGAATAGTAGAACTTGCATAAGCTAAAGCCATTCGAATCCTTTTATATTCGAAAAATGAATATGGAAGATCATGCTCAATTATGGCCATGGCTATCATTTCACGAAAGATTATCATGTCTACCTTACGAGAACTACTTCTAGGTGTATTTCCATGAGTTTGTGGACAAACTTTCATATGACGAAGTAAGGTGGTTGTTCCATTTCTGTGAAGATTTAAGAAGTAAGGCTTTCTACAGTGATTGCATCTGATCTCATGTTTACCATCAGGTAGTTTCTCTCCAATAATAGTAAATTTTTTCCAACACCTAGAGACTCTACGGGACTGAACTTGTCTACCTGTTTTTTTCTTTGAAACCTCTTGAAGATCAGCTTCTTCAGTGTGGACGATGTGGTCCATATCTTCATCCATCACATTGTTTAGAGGCTCCATTGCAACATCATTCAAGCTGTTTTCATCGTTCAGACTTATAACATTCATTTTTCTGAAAAAACCAAAACATTTAAGAAAAGCAAGTTGTAAGCAAAGCAAGTTGTAAGCAAAGCATGATATATTCAAAGCTAAACTAAACATATAAGTCTAATAAAGGAAAGATCTCTAACACCAAATCCATACAAAGGAAAGGTCTTATTCAAAACTAAACAAAGGAAAGATCAAAGTACTTACGATTTCGGGGTGGATGAATGTCTTGAAACCTGCAATATTTTCAAAATCAAATGATTAAACCCAGATGAAAAAACTATGAAAACTATTACGAGAAACAAAAGATGTTAAGAGGCGGTGTTGAAAACAAAAGACAAAAAACCCACCTGGTTCTGTGAAGCCGAACAAAATTGATGGAAACCAAAATTAAGAGGCGGTGGTGTCGATTTGGAGTTCTCACGATGGTGATTCTGTGATGGAGATGGTGGTGTTAAAAGAGAAAGAAAGAACTGTCAAAGAGTCAAAAAATTTTGGAAATCGAAACCCATGAGAGTAAACTCATTGAAGAAGACAGAAAAAGATTTGTCGAAGAAGATAATCATCGGAAAAAAAACTTCGTAAAAAAAGAAAACAAAACTTGGGCTGATTTGGTTTATGCCTAGTCCACCCATCTATTAATCGCGGGTCAGTTTGGTTATGCCCAATTGGACAGTTTTTATAATTGGGCCAATATTGACCATGTCCAAATATAAGTTGAACTGGGCTTCATCCATGTCGACCCAACCAATTGACAGGGCTACTCTCAACAACCAACGACCAATCGTTATAAGTCTGGGCACCCTTGTTAATAGCATCGAGAAAATCATGTTCATAGTCGAAGATAAATTGAAAACGGTCATGAGATAATGCAATTCCTCTGACCCGATCATACTTTTTCCATTTACGAGGCATGTTAAGAATCAAACTTGACATTTTTTTATTATCAGGGTTCAATAATCTTCCAAGAATATTCATCCGATTACGCATGCAAGAAGTGAATTCTGGAAGATCGGGCATTTCGAAAGGCTCTTTATCCTCCTCTTGAATCAGAGAAAGTTTTTGGAGAGCTTGATCAAGATCTTTTACCATCATGCAAGCGAAAATACTGAGAGAGCTTAAGATGATAAGAGCAGAATGTGGATTGAGAAACAGCAACTTGAAGAAGAAGATGATGAAAAAGTTCCAGAAACAGTTAAAGTTAAAGCCTTAAACTGAAATAGAGAGTCTTGAGCCCAAAGAAGGGAGTCTTTTTTGTCACACCTTCGTTGGATAGTGTCGACAAATAGTTTGAGATTTAGTTTCACTGTAATAAATAAAAAATTCTCTGTTTAATGATCTAATTTATATATTCGGTCTATGTTGAGTTGGCGTGTGAGAGAAGAGATGCATAATTCAGAGACTTGAGTATATGCCCGAATTTATATACTAAATTTAAGGTTTAGATTACAAATTTTAAAATTAAACCCTCTTGTAAAAAATATTCAAAACTTTAGGACTTTAAGATACAGATAAAAATTAATAAAAAAGGTTTGACGTTATGCATTTTCAATTTCCTCCGTCGGCCACACATCTATCGTTGGGAGTGTGATTCGGTTATAGCGAGATAATGTAGCCATTAGAATATTCTTTTAACATTAAAAAAATACAGCGGTTAGAAAACGGATAACCGGTTTGATTCCAAATAAGCTGACCGAGAAACGCATCTTACTTTTATCAAACCGTTATTTATTTCCACAGTCTTTTTTTATTTAATATTCACAAATTCATTTAGTATTTTCTGATTTTCTCCCAATTTTTTTTGTATCTTCTCTTATTTTTCTTTGAATCTAATGAGTTCTCTGGATCGACTCTTTGAAGATTTGCAAAACTGGAAAATCCATTTACATTCTTAGATTTATAAGTGTTTTTGTCCTATGTAAACAGTGAATTTGTTTAAGAATTTCAAAGTTTCATATACTCTTTAATCTTAATTTTGTTTCTAGGTTTCTAAATACAGTCATTATCTATTATAATTAGGGTTTATTAGTTTTGCGTAAATCGTTTTATACATTTTACTGTCTGCATTGATCTTGGTTTAGGGTTTCTTTACCGGGTTTTTTTTTTGAAATGGGCTTCTTGATTCTGCCTGAAACAGTCATCCTTTATTTGAATTTAATTGCATTTGCGAAGCTTTCTACAAATGCAATGGAATCATTAGGGTTGCAAATTGCAATCTTTAAGGTTGCAATCTTTTTAATATATCATTGTTTTAAGATTCTGAACCTTTGTTGATATGCACTCAGTTCTCAAATATTAATTTCTCTTTAGATTCCCCGAGATTTGTTGAAACATTCTCTAAGATTTGTGATTGATTAAAACCATCACTAATGCGCAGATCACATACAGTCCTTTTCTTTGGCACACAACAAGTCACTGCTGATTCTAGTGAGAGGGGTCAAGATCAGTATCTTCACTACATGCTTAGCTTTGTGGTTTCAGTCATAGGTTCCAATTGGTTTGATAATCATCAACTCAATCTCTTACTAACAAACTATCACACCAGTTTTTCTAGAGAGAGGCACAAACCATCACACCAGAAGCACTTGAGAATATAAAAGCCGTTTTGGCAAGTAGCAAAACCGAACACAAAGCGGAAAGTAAGAAGAGAGGCATTCCTCATGAAGCTGCAGGACAGTCTTGTTGATAATTAAGAAGAACACTCTTATATTTATTTGTAAATCACTCACAATACAACGTTTATAACTTAATAAGAAAGACAATAAAATTTTACACCACTCTTTATTTTTCATAAACCTCACACACTCACAGCACTCTTATTTTCTATGTTGCTTGTTATTGCAACTTCTCTCTTATATTCTCTCTTATATTTTATGCTATGGAATGATATTGCTCTTGCATGATCTCTCTCAATTTATAGGGAGCTTGCAGCCGATTTTGTTGACAAACAAAATAACCACCACCTCTTATTTCTAACAGTAAAACTCTTTTATCTTCAATAAAAACTGCACCGACTATTTTGACTTTGGTAACGCATGTGAAAGTGATGATGAATTACTTTTAACACTCCCCCTCATTATCAAATTTCCTTGTGCGTGTAGTCATTCCAAGTAATGTTCGAAATTCCATAACTTTTGATGCAGATAAGCTTTTCGTAAAGATGTCTGCAATCTGATCTTGTGTCTTGACTGGCTTCATGACAATGTCTCCTTGAAGTACCTTTTCTCGCAAGAAATGATGATGTACTTCCACATGTTTGGTTCTGGCATGAAAAACAGGATTCTCAGCTAAACGAACTGCTGACAAGTTGTCACAGTGTAATGGAACTCCATCTTCTATTGGCTGGTTCAGATCTTTCATGAGTTGAGTCAACCATGCACACTCTTGTGCTGCCATTGCTCTCGCTCTATATTCTGCTTCTGTGGTCGAAAGAGAAACGGTAGGTTGTCTCTTACTGCACCAAGATATAGCTCCTGAACCAAGATTAAATACATAACCTGTAGTTGACCTTCGAGTGTCATGATCTCCAGCATAGTCAGCATCACAATATCCACTGATCTTATTTTGTACTCCTTTCTCATAGAAAAGTCCCCAATCAACTGTGCATTTAATATATATCATGATCCTTTTAACAGCTTCAAGGTGTGGTTTCTTCGGTTTTTGCATGAACCTGCTGACAACGCCTACAACAAAAGTTATGTCTGGTCTAGAAAGAGTTAGATAGATAAGACTACCTACTATTTGTCGATACATTCTTGTATCATCCAATTCTTTCCCATCATAGGCACACAACTTCAAGTTTGGCTCTATTGGTGTAGAGATTGGCTTACATCCAGCTAATCCAAACTTCTGAATGAGATCTCTTGCATATTTCTGTTGACCAAGAAATATACCACTTTTTGTTCTTTCAACTTTCAATCCTAGGAAGTGCTTCAGCTCACCAAGCTCTTTCATTTGAAATCGAACTGACAAGTTTTCCCTTGTCCTTTGAATCACGCTCGTGTCATCTCCGGTGATGATTATGTCATCTACATATACAAGGATAACTGATAATTTTTCTCCTTGAACTTTCATGAACAAACTTGAATCTGCTGCAGCAACATGATAACCACTTTGGACCAAGAACTCAGCAATCTTCCCGCACCATGCTCTGGGTGCCTGCTTCAAACCATAGAGTGCTTTCTTCAACTTGCACACATATTCTGGTTTTTCTTGATTTACAAATCCTTGAGGTTGATCAATATAAATATCACGATCAAGTTCTCCATGTAGAAAAACATTCTTCACATCCATCTGCCACAGTTTCTATGATTTACTTACAGCTAAGGCTAGTAAAACACGAACTGTAGTTATCTTCGCCACTGGACTAAATGTCTCATCATAGTATATGCCATACTCCTGAAAAAATCCACGTACAACTAATCGAGCTTTGTATCGCTCGATCGTACCATCTGGAAGAGTTTTTAACTTGTAAACCCATTTGCAAGATATGGGTTTAATACCTTCAGGTTTAGGCACTAAATTCCAAGTTTAATTTTGTTTTAGCGCCAAAATCTCTTCTTCCATGGCCTTTCTCCATTCTGGACTACGTGATGCTTCTTCAAATGTAGTTGGTTCTTTGACTTCAGCATAGGCAGCATTTATGTACTTTGGATTTTGTCGTCTTTCTCTTGTAGATCTTCGTAGTTGGGGTTGTAATGGCTCCATTTGTTGTTTTTCTAGTTGACTAGTCTCCACTTCATCTGGTGTTTCATGAACACATGTTCTCCAAGGGCTTCTTGACTTGGATCCTTCATTCGTCTGAGCTGATGATGATTTTGGTTCTTCTGTTCTGTCATTGTCTCGAAAAGATTCTATTTGCAACTTCGTTTGTAACTTTTCTTGCAACTCGTATGTATTTGGTAACACAACCTTGTTTGCCCACCATGAAGATGCCTCATCGAATACCACATTTCGTGAGACATATATCTTGTTTGTATTTGGATCACAACATCTCCAGCCTTTCTTTGGTTCATCATATCCAACAAAAATGCAGCGAATAGCCTTCTTGTCAAACTTAGTACAATCGTCATCGGCGATAAAAACATAGCATACACAACCAAATACTCGAAAGTAATTGACCGTTGGTTTCACATCATATAACTTCTGAAATGGTGAAACGAACTCCAATCTTGGTTGTGGTAGCCTATTAGTGATATAAACTGTCGTCTTCATGCATTCTGCCCAAAATCTTGTATCAACGTTTTTAGCATGTAGAAGACTTCTACATATTTCTGATAGATGGCAATTCTTTCTTTCCGCTACTCCATTTTGCTGTGGAGTTTTTGCACAAGTAAGTTGTCTCCGAATGTTCACCTCCTTGAGGTAGTTGTTAAACTCATTTGAAGTATATTCACCTCCATTATCAGTTCGTAGACACTTGATCTTTTTCCCGAGTTCACGTTCGACTTCCGTCTTGAACACTTTGAATTTTTCTAAAGCCTCATCTTTATGCTTTAGAAAATAAACCCATACGTATCTTGAAAAATCATCAATAAAGGTTATCAAATATTGATAACCACGCGTTGATGGTTGTTTGATTTTTCCCATCAAGTCTGAATGAACCAGCTCCAACGGCTCCTTAGCTTTAAATTTTGACTCCTTGTAAGGCAATTGATGTGCCTTACCATATTGACATCCAGCACACACGATCTCATGGTTAATCTCAAGTTGTGGGAGTCCTTTTAACATTGACTTCTGCATCATAATTTTTAATTTGCTGTAATTAACATGTCCAAGCCGCGCATGCCACAAGTCGCCAGTGTCACTTCTCCTGGTCTTTTCCACGTAGGCTTCTTCTGCTGACATCACATAGATAGCTTTCCTTTTTGGTCTTTCTATGAATGGTGTGCCAATGACTTTCAAGTCTCGATACACCTTCACATCGTCTGTGCCGAACACTACGTAGTTGCCTGCACTTGTCAGTTGCGGCACTGATAACAAATTCTTCTTCATCCCGGGAACATGATAAACATTTCGGAGTTGGAATTCTTCATGTTCATACTTCTGCGGTAGGCTTGTTTTACCAACATGAGCTATCGACAATTGTGTGTTATCGGCTGTTAGAATAACACGATCTCCATTATATTTTGTGATGTTCATCAATTTTGACATATCTCCTGTCATATGATTGGAACAGCCTGAATCAACGATCCAATCATTCTTGTAGTCGACTGATTGATCACATACAACGGTAAGGGCAAATTCCTCTGTTGAATTTTGTTTTCGTCCATCATCAATGTTTATTTCCTCCATAAAAAACGACGTTTCAAATTCCCAATCTTCTTCTCCATTGTCTTTATTCTTTGAAGATGTTGCAGCATTTCCTTTGGACCAGCAATTTCTTGCATAATGCCTCTTCTTGCCACAGTTATAACATTCATCGCTTTGATTATTATTTTGTTTCCACCGGTTATGACCTCCATGATTATTTTGAGCTCCTCCCCATAAATGGAAACTTCTGTTGTTGTTTCCTTGAACATCTCTTTCTTGCCCATTAAATCTCCTGGTACCACGTCCACATCCTCGACCTTGGCCTCTCCCTCGTCCTTGTCCTCCACCACGGCCGTAATTATATGCTTGCGTGCTTCTTCTATTGGTGAATAAAGCTATCTCTTCACCGTTGGTTGGTCGGCTAAGCGTGGGTTTATCTAGATCCTCCTCATAGATTAGCAAATTCTCTAGATCTGCTAAAGTAGGCTCGGTAGCCCATCCCCGAGTCGCTGTGATAATACTCTTGTATTCGGGCTTAAGACCATGAATAATAATTCTTTTCGTCCTGGTCTGGGTAATTCCATTTTCAGGATCTAATTTAGAAATCTCATCACAAAGAGATTTCACCTTTGAAAAATATTGACTCACGGACATATTTTTCTGGGAAATTGACAAAAGCTCGTTTTCAAGCCTTTGTAATTTTGCATCATTTTTCTTTGCAAAAATTTCTGTCAACATGTCCCAAGCTTCCTTTGGCGTTCGGGCATCTTTGATCCGTTGTAGAAAATATTCTTCTACAGCTACGGTTAAAGCATACATGGCTTTACCCGCCTTAACCTTCCACTTCTTTAAGGCGTCAGGATCATCCGCTGGTCTTTGAGGTACGACTTCTGGACGTACAGGTGTTGAGGTTGAGGTGTCAGAAGTTGTGTCTGTGCTTCTTGCTTCTCTTGGTGGTGTCGTCTCAGCTCTGTTCACGATATCCCATAAATCTTGTCCAAGCAAATAAAACTTCATACGAGTACTCCATGACCCATAATTGTTGTTGTTGAGCTTCTCAATGGAGTTAGTAAAATCCGCCATGATTTTAACAAAGCCTCCAAATAACAACAAAAAATATAAGAGTTGGCCGGATCGACTTCGCTCTGATACCAAATGTTGATAATTAAGAAGAACACTCTTATATTTATTTGTAAATCACTCACAATACAACGTTTATAACTTATTAAGAAAAACACTAAAATCTTACACCACTCTTTATTTTTCTTAAACCTCACACACTCACAGCACTCTTATTTTCTATGTTGCTTGTTATTGCAACTTCTCTCTTATATTCTCTCTTATATTTTATGCTATGGAATGATATTGCTCTTGCATGATCTCTCTCAATTTATAGGGAGCTTGCAGCCGATTTTGTTGACAAACAAAATAACCACCACCTCTTATTTCTAACAGTAAAACTCTTTTATCTTCAATAAAAACTGCACCGACTATTTTGACTTTGGTAACGCATGTGAAAGTGATGATGAATTACTTTTAACAAGTCTTGGGAGGATCTTACTCTTGCAGAGTGGCCAGAAAGTAAGCATTGCTCTTCTTCTTCTTTCCCTTTTAAGTTTTCTGATTGTTCTTTTAGTTTGGAGATTTTGTCATTGTTGTTCATAGATAGAATTTGGATGTTCTTTTTCTCTTTTGTTAAAATGAATTTCGTAAAACTCTCTGTTCAATATAGTCTCGCTTGTAGCTAATCATGGGATGCATTGTATAGAGGAAGAAACTCACCGTGCTTTGTTTTTGTTTTGGCGTCTATTGCAGTGTCTTACATGCCTGGAAGTTTACTCTGCATGAAACTATGGTCGAGGTAACTTCTCTGTCTATGAAAGTAAACATTTGGTTTTTTTTTTCTGAACAGATTTTATCGACTTGTTCCTAATTAGTATATGAAGTTCATAAGTAAGAGAAAAACATATATGAAATAAAGACTATGCTGATTTCTTAAGGAAATTAAGCATCCACTATCTTAGTAGATTTATAACTGCAATTTCCTTTATAATTATAAATAATAGCTTGAAGTATAACGATTAATATTGAATTTTTTAGGGATCTGTTTCTCTCATGGACGCCAAAGATATTTCTAAAGTTTATCAATCTATGGTGAAGTATGGACTTACCACCTTCTTTATAATGAATAACTTTCCATTTAATCAATGATGCTCAAATAAAGCTTTTTAATGCTCTAGATTAATCACGTCTCTGTTTTGTAGAAAAAACACTGATTAATTGAATTTGCAGGTTAGTCATTTCTTTTCAATTTTTTAGTTTCTTCATTATATCAATCAAGCCTGGTTCTATAGCCACTTTCAGGGTTGCATTTATTGTTTCTGAGGTAAGTTATGATCTGGGTAAATGGGTTGATAAGTTCCTCTTTATATGTCTTTGGTTTGCTTTAAACACATGGGTTTATAAATTCCTTGTTTTGTTTCATACGTATATGGCATGTCGTACATCAGATAAGTGATTAATTCATCAAAGAGTTAGCTTTTTATGTAACACATACATTCCTACATGCATACATGCCTACATATTTGCTTACTCATGTACGCTCAAATTTGTTTCTATCTTACATTACTTGATTTTGTGATTCTTTGTTTTATTTCCTTGCTAATTTACTATCTTCCTTTGTACTTGCTTCCTTAATTTCATGTCTAGTTCTAGGTTCTTTACTTGATTTTTTTTGCATGCTTACATGCTCTTTGATTCATGTTCAATTTTTATTTTTCCTTGATTGCTTATTTTCCTTTTCTTTTTTTTTTTTTTGATTCCTTACTAGTTACTAGTTTCTTTTTAACTTAATTTTCTTACCTACTTTGTTTTACTTATTTTCTTTTACTTTTTTCAGTAACTAACTCTCTTGCCTGATTTATCTATCTATCTTTCATGAAACTATGTATTTATTTTTTAAAAATTCTAAGTTACTGTATGAAAATAGTACATATGGACACATATGAACTGAGCGTCTATCAAAACAAAGTCTTTGTCGTCATCAGTATTCAGTTTCATATCTTAAAGCCAAAAAAATAAGTTTGTCTTAAATAAATTAGTCTAATAAAGCAACTAACTGTTTTTTTCTTTAAATTATAATTTCATGGTTTTCCAAAGTGTATCTTCTTAAAGGTGCAAATGGTTGACATATTAGTGGAACAAATTCTAGTGGAATTGACAATTCCTCTCGATTACTTAAAAAATCAACCATTTAAATGGAATTTCAATTCTTCTAAATTTACCCTACCAAAAAGTGAAAAAAAAAAAGTCTTAGTTAAGCTACATTTTGTTCCTTTTTTTATAAAAAAGGAGAGGAAAAGTGGATAGGAAAAACGAACAATTCCACTAATTTTTTCTTCATTTATTATAGAGATAATTACTAGAAGAGTATCAATAAATAGGGTAATTGCTAAAGTAGTCTTTAGATTGGGTTGAAAGTGTGAAAAGTCATATAAAATCTGAGTTTTCGTTTATATTACA
>OVBI01003778.1:0-10598 GCA_900406495.1 Sisymbrium altissimum | reverse complement strand
ATTTTTATAATATATATATATATATATATATATATATATAATAAAATAGTACCTAAAAGGAAAACAAAAATTATAAATAGTATCTAAAATTAATAAGAAATAATTTTTAGAAAAGTTGAAAAAATTTTAATCTGAAGAGGGGATTTTGATGATGGATTTATCTTCTATATATAAATATATAAACATATTAATTAGAAGAATATCTAAAAATCAAATAAAAAGAAAATATTTAAAGAAAATTTAGCGTTTTTAAAAATTTTAAAAATTTTAGGTTGGTGATTTTTTTTTTGAAAACTCAATTACTCTAAATTCTATGAATTTTGGTAATATTTAAATAAAATTTTGTTCATATGTTTTTAAAAAATTATAACTTTATTAATACAAATATTTTCGTGTCTCATCGTTATCATCATAAAATATGAGGTGATGTTGTTTAACGTACCTACAGAAATCTCTTTCACAGCGAAACAAACAGCCAATACTCATGTTTTGGTGTAGAGTCAACTAAACTTTGATTATTCTACACATGCAGAGAATATATTCGTGAGCTATAGAATTTTACGTGGCATTATCTGATTGGGGCCAAGAGCCAATATGGAGATTTGGTTTTGTAAAATATGCAATACACAGATCAGGCGATTGATTAGTATATAATTATATATACGAAAGTTTATTCAAAGTATATATGGTATATATATATTCTAAATATATATGTATATATAAATTAAAAAATATATATATAAATTTTATATTGATTTATTAAATTAAATTTATATTTGTAATTTTATAACTAATATAATTTAAGATTCTACAAATTTTAATTATTAAAATATAAATATATTTTATAAAGTTTTCAATCAAAATTATTAAAATAAAATGTAAAGTCAAATTGTATAATTAATTATATAGCAATAATTATAATTTATATGTTGTATATACAGTTTATATAGTGTATATACAATTTATACACTGTATATATAATTTATACACAGTATATATAGACATACAAATTGAATATATACTATATAACTAACTATATTATTTAAAACACATTATTTTATTATATAGTATAAAAACAGTAAAATTATTCACCATACAATATATAAATATTGTATATATAACCGTATAAACAGTATTTTAGAACATTTCACCTAAAGATAAATTTTATCATCCAATCAAATACTACTTGGAGTATTGAGTTTACGAAGAGGAACATTAAAGTTTCATAAGCAATACCGAGACATGTGTTGATGGCCATAGTTGATGAATTCCTTTTGACTAAAATTAATGTATGGAATATAATAAATAAAATTTTGTATGGAAAACTGAAAAATTCTTATACAAAAAAAAACAAAATAAATTGTCTAAAAGCTTTTATATAAAAAAAAATGGAGGGAATACATAAATATCGAATCCACATCTAAAACAGAACAAAATTTAGTTTGGTCATTGTTTGTTTACAATGTCGGAAATATGAATGTATACTTTTTTACCATCATGATTTGAATGTAGTTAGTCAAAAAAAAAAGATTTAAATGTATTACATAAATTTCAAACTAGAGACACTGAGATATTATAATATACAACTAACATACGGTTTAAATATATACTATGCACCTTCAGAGTAATATGCACATATACATTTTTCATTAGTTATCATGAATTCCACCCAATCCAAGATACTTATAAGTTATAACGAATTATAGTCTTTTTTTATTGCCAATTACAACTTTAAATTAAATGCCAGAAGTGAAAATCAAAATTAAAAAAAGAGTTCACAAACAAAATTGAACTTTTTGAGTTTAGCATTTTGAACGAGACTTTCCAGCACTTGGAAAAATGAGAAAGAAAAATACAGAAAAAAAAAAAAAAAACTTAGTTCAAATATTTTAAATCAACAGAAAAATGTGACTCTGATGGAGAATGCATCCTAAAGATCAATTCAAAATAATCTATATGAAAATCTTGACAATTGATTTGACATTCTAAAATTTCTTCATTACCTAAATTTAATTTCAAACTCATCAGAAAAAGGGAGATAAACTCATTTGCTGACATTTAACTTTCATTATAAGAGAAATGTTATCTCGCATACTCCACCTTTGAATTTTATAATTACACTAAAGCTCATTAATTAATAAATAAAAAACCTTAGCCAATATAAAAAGGGTGATTTTAATCAATATTAAACCATTTCTTAGACTTCTTATAAATTGACAATAGAGAGAATATAGAATAAGTTCCTTATTACAGTTAAACTTCTTATAAATTAGTGTTTGGATTAAGCTGTTTAATTAATTTACTGAAATATCAATTTAATAAAAAAATTATTTAAATCAAAAATTTAAAATCAAAAATTTTATTAAATTATTGAGCTTTTAATTTATAAAATTTATACTATATTTTAAATGTAAAATTCTAATGATGCATCTACTCATTATTATGGCATATGAATCTTTTTTGCATAGACAAGTGTATGTTTCTCGAGGAAAATTTTATATATATTTCAATAAATTGAAAATATTTTTTTCCAAAATTTATTTGCAATTATTTTTATATTTTTTAAAAAATAAGAGTAAACTGTGAAATAAATATTATAATTTATTCTTAGTTACTCTTTATATAATTCATTAGTATAAGTATTTCTATTCATTTTTATACAATTTTCACATATCAACTTAAATATTTGGATTTTTTAAAATATTCAAATATTTGACTAATTATAATTATACTAATTATTAAAAAATAAAATGAATCATATATATATCACAAAGCATGATATTTTCAGCTCTACTGTTTAAGATGATTTTTGGTTTCTTACTCATTAATCTTAAATCATATTTTACTCTTTTTGTAAAATCGATTAAAATAGATAAAATAAAATAAATATGGTTTTAAAAAATCATGATTTTTAGCTCAATTCGAAATACAAATTTCAGGTGTTTGATATACTATTGTAGTCTCTTCTATGTAAGATTTTTGTTGAATACGTTTTTAGTTATCTGTTTTTGTATAGGTTATAATTTTAAACTAATCACTTATAAGGGGAAGACGAGGATTACTTACCGTAGCAATTGATTAAAATATTGAAATCAAATTGTGAGTAATAGAAACAATCATTATAAAAGATTCCCTATGAAATCCAACGTTAGATAGATATTACTCATTATACAAAAATATGATTTTATAATGTGTAGACAATGAGTGCTGATTTAGTTAGACCGTCCAATAATTCAGGTGCAATTGATATATGTAAAAGATCAACATTTTCTTACTTTCAAATATATCATTAGACACTACACTGTGCAGACGTCTGCAGGGTTGGCCCTAACTTTAAAACTGATAATATAAGAAAACAAAAGAAGAACATTTTTAAAAGATCTTCCCAGCTTCAAGTCAGGTCCATGAAATTGAAGTCAACGGTCAAACATATCACAGCTCATATACAGACGAGATAAAAGGGAAATATAAAAAGAAGATAATAATCTCACGGGCAGTTTAAAGGACTTTGGTTATGAATATTTCGTATATTTTAATGTCAATTTGTTGTATGCTTTATGAAAAGAGAGAAAAGAGTTCTAAAAAAATGAAAATTAAAGAAATAATGTATAGAAATGAGAGGGTCGGTCATTGCCACAATTAAGCGGAAGTGGAGAATGGTTGGTATTTGTTGTGTGACTTGTGTGTTGTGTCCTTCAGACCTCAAAAAGCTTGTATATTTGAAGGTCTTTTTGTTTTATTTTCAGCATAATACTTATTATATTAGGTATTTAATAATTACAAGATTGGAAAGATTAAAAAAATATATGATCTTACGTGATGGTAATTAGTAATTTCATGAATAACTTTATGATGAGAGTTTTTTTTCCACAACACCAATATCCATAATGGATGGTTACATCTACGTAATACTTATAATTAAATTGGTTTACTCTAAAATATGAGAAAATTGCAACTTATATACTTAGATAATTATGTTTCAGAAGGCTGTTAGAGAGAGATATAGAAAGATGTTTTAAGTGTTAAATATTTCTCAAGAAACTTATATGTCACTTGTATATCTTGTATGATTATGTATAAATGTTCCATTAACAACAACAATAAACAACTCTGAGCAAAAAAGTATATATATATAGAAAAGGCTGAACCCGGTTTGCCACAAAATTCCTAAACGCGGTTAATAAATCAAGAAAGCAAAATAAATATTTGCATGGATAAGAAAACACGACACTTGTCTATATGCAACTACAACTAGTTTCTTTAGTTGCATGATATCACTTTATTGTAAAGTCCTCCCAAACAGTATTGGATTCTTCGCTATAAAAGGCCTCATGGTGATTAGAGCCTTGAGATGTGAATTTGAATCATATACTTCAATATCTATACGTACTCACATATACGTATTCATATAAGGCAGTGGAATAATCAAGATATTCAAATCTGAAAATAGTAGAATAGCACTGGCAAAGAAAAATATTAGTTAATTTCCAGCATATTCTTCATTTTGTGCCATGTTAATGGTTATTTACGATAGACTTTTTTACACGTAGTTGGTTTCACTAGCTTTTATTTATATACGATCGAACTCTGTCGATTTTAATTTAAATTCTGATATGGCGGAACACGAATACGAATCGCTATATTACAAAATCCAGTCACAATTTTTTTTTTTTTTTTTAATTTTGAATATTTTGATTTCAAAGATTTATTGGTTAAATATTTCTTCAGCTCTTGATAGTAGATCGAACTGATCACTGCTCTCAAGCCTGGTTCGAGCCAATCTTTTCTCCGTCCTCAATATTTCAATTCCAAAGCCAATCATGCGTATGTGATATATCTCGATTTGAATATCAAAGAATTTTGAGAAAGATAACCATGACGTATTATAAAAGGTAACATCTTAAACATTAAGCCTAGTTTACACGTATTGAAAAAAGGAGTTTCGAAAGCAAGATCTCTTGGGAAAACCATTATAGAGACAACAATGCATATTATCTTCAAAACCAGAGTTTCTTATATAAACGTTTAGAAAAAAAAAAAGTTTCTTACATAAATTGCAAAGAGAAAAGTATGTATACAGAAAGTTATAAACAAATCGTGGGGGTAAAATCCACGAATATGCATAGATATAGATAGTTTTTATTAGTCAGATATAAACATATATAGTTTATTATTAGCCGACAAAAAATCCATAGTTTACTTATGATTCTGTTTAAAACGAATCAAAAAACGTCAAAAGGGTAATTAGTAACAACAGTTAATTGTTATTATTGCAAATGCCAAAACTGCCATGAATAGAAAGAGAAGGAATCAGTAGGTCTAGATTAAGTGAATGTTCTATTTCATTTTGTTTTAGTCAACAAAGTTAATTTCACTAAATTTATTTTAATTCCATTAGTGGACGGTTTGATTCCTTCCAATTTCCATCACCTTTATCTTTCCTTCAACTTTTTTTTGGATTTACTTGCATCCTTCTCCATTAAACAAACCAAACCCAAACAAATATATTGTATATTATTTATTAATTATGTCCACACAAACGTGAAAAATATTTTTTTTTTTTACGTGAAGCTATCATGTCATTCTCTGTAACTATCTAGGAGAATTAATTGTTCGTTAACATTATCTACATGTTACCGAATAATATGATGTGAGTAATCAATCACTTCTAAGAAAATGTTATCATTAGCTCGTGGAGAATAAAAGACAAAATCAATTTTAGATATGTGACATTGGTATTGGAAACCCCATTTAAAATCAACTTGCATATTAAGTAAAGGCAAACAAACATGATTGATTACTCTTTATTCCACCACTATATTACTAGCTTTATAAATTCTTGGAATTAATTTCATCTTTAGTGCCCTAAAAACAAAGAAGTAAAGCATTTTTTCCCCAAAAAAAAAAAAAAGAGAGGAGGAAAAAAATAATGTCATTTCCTATTTCCTAAGAAGAGAGAGCATAAAGAAAAATTGCAACATGAAGTCATTTTCTAATAATAAAGAGGGCCCAAATTCTCCTTTCTTCTCACCCAATTGGACCCTTCCTCAATGCCTCCTTTCCTCGATCTATTTAAATTCCACTAATACCCTTCTCACTTTCACTCTTATATTTTCTCATAATTAAAACCTTTTTTTTACTTCTTCTCCTCAAAGTTTGAGAGAGAGAGAGAGAAATAGAGAGAATGGTGGGTTCTTGAAGCTTCTCACATTTTTTCTTCTCTCTACATCGTTTCAAGAAATCAACTGATCATGTTTCCTTTTACAGAATTATTTGTCTTTTTCTTAAAGTCTTAGTTTTCTTTTTGTTCCTCGCAATATAACAGGAAGTGGAAGAAGAGGTCTCAAGATGGGAAGGCTACGCCGATTGGAGAAACAGAGCCGCCGTGAAAGGCCGTCACGGCGGCATGCTCGCCGCTTCTTTTACCTTAGGTCAGTGTCAAAATTCCTAATCTACCCCTCCTTTTTTTCCTCCCTTTAAACTCTGATGCATCATGTGAATTGATAGTTTATTTTCCTTTATTTTTTGTAATCAGTGGTGGAGATATTAGAGAATCTAGCGTATCTGGCGAATGCAAGTAACCTCGTGTTGTACCTAAGAGAATACATGCACTTGTCTCCATCGAAATCGGCGAATGACGTCACCAACTTCATGGGCACAGCTTTTCTCTTAGCTCTTCTTGGTGGTTTCCTCTCCGACGCTTTCTTCTCCACTTTCGTCATCTTCCTCATCTCTGCCTCCATTGAGTTTCTGGTAAGACCTACTTCACTTACTCTTTTCATTAATGATGTTACCCTAATTCTTTTACTCTTTGAGAAGTTTTCAATAATAAAGAACAAGAAAATGGCTTCAAAGTTAAAAAAAAATCAAACCCCAATCTCAAATTCAGAAATATAACAAAATTCATCTTTCTTTTGTTTTGTCAACAAAATTTATCCGTTAGATTATTGAAAATATACTTTATGTTTTTTTCCTTCGCTTAAGTTTTAAGTTATTAGGGTTGACTTTTTTTAATCGGCTAGCCACCACAACAATAAATCCATTCACATTACATAAGACCCATTTTGATTGATAGATCCACATGCATATCTATCTAGTTATCTGTAAATTATATATTTTTTTATCACAAAAGTAAAGAAAATTATGCATATGAAATGGTTAAAGCTTTTGTAAGCAAAAATCCAACGAACCATGCGTGCATTGGGCTGCTAATAAAAAGGACAAAGCAAGAAGCGTGACTTTGATACGGTACCGTATCAATACGCAACGCCCTACTCCCAACACGACACATGTGACATACGTGATACCATCAATAAAAAATCGTATGTTGGAGCGGGACCTACCGTATTTTTATTAGTAGCTATTCATTTTTTAACAGTCACTGTCTTAGGGTCAGAAAAGGAAAAATTTTAAAACTCTTTCCTCAGTTTCAGTAACAACACTAAAGCGTCCTTTATTCGTGTGTGTGTTATCTTGTCTTTATTTTTTGATAGGGTATGAAACTATAATGTCCACTTATACAACATCTGCCACTCGTACCCTCGTGACTTTGCCACATGATGATGTTACAAAAGACAAAACAAACTTGTAGTTTCAAAATATATTGTTGGGCTCGTAATGCTCTGTTTTTTATATATATTTTGTGGGTAGCGTTTGACGTTCTAATCCGGACGCAAACGTAAACGCTATTCTATCTATCTATCACACACGTTATGGATCATGTTTAGCTAAATTAGCTCTACACTGAGATATCATAACTACATAATAATCTTATGTTATTCACTATAAAATTTCTAACAATTGACAACTTCCAACTATAAATAGCTGAATTAGCTAACAATTTCAAGATATGCTACTACTATCTGTCCTAATTAAAACTTTTTAAAAAGAAGATTTGAGTCATTACTTATATATTCCATTGAATCATATAGTTACCTACAATCAACATATCATCAGTTTAGCATGGGATAATGTATGGCAATTCATATACAAGAGTCCAAAACATAAATAACCCTGCTGTTACGTCATTGTAACCGAAGTGATTTCTTCAAGAAAATTGCATTGGCCAATGAGAATACTACACGAAAATTAGGTTTTGTCCATACTTCATTTAATAAGGACGTTTCATCGTTCCTAACGGTTTCAATTATTTGTATGATCACGTCGGTGCTCTGACTCTCACGAACCACAAGGGTTAAATTCGCGTGCTCCTCACGTGCCCTGTGTCCTTTATTCTTTCGTAACTCCCAAAAAAACGTCTCTAATCATTTTAAACGAATACTACCACAATTTAGCCAATAGCGATTATAATATAGCTTGGGACGCGTCCAGGGATTGATCATACTCACGATCCAAGCTCGAACACCGTCATTAATGCCACCAACGTGCGAGGGTCCCACCTGTCAAGCAGTGAGTGGTTCCAAGGCGGCGATGCTGTTTGGGGGATTGTACCTTGTGGCTTTAGGAGTGGGAGGGATAAAAGGGTCATTGCCGTCGCACGGAGCTGAGCAATTCGATGAGAGTACGCCTAAAGGTCGGAAACAGAGGTCAACGTTCTTCAACTACTTCGTGTTCTGTCTTGCTTGTGGAGCACTCGTGGCCGTGACGTTTGTGGTTTGGTTAGAAGACAACAAAGGATGGGAATGGGGATTTGGTGTTTCTACTATCGCCATTTTCGTATCAATTCTTATCTTTCTCTCTGGTTCAAGATTTTATAGGAACAAGATCCCATGTGGAAGTCCTCTTACGACCATCCTGAAGGTATGTTCTTTTTATCCTTAATTAAGGTTGAGAATATACGTGTGTTCTAAGTAATGTATATGGTTTGTTTGATTCAGGTTCTTCTTGCGGCTTCTGTTAAGAGTTGTTCGAGTGGAGGCTCAAGCAATGCTGTTGTGAATTTGGCTATTAGTCCCTCTAATCATTGCGTACCAAAGGGGAAAAAAGAAGTTGTTGAATCAGAAGGAGAACTTGAAAAGCCGCGTCATCAAGAACCCGTGCCTCCTCTGGCACAACTAACCAACAGTTTAAGATTCTTAAACAGAGCTGCGGAGGAGAAACCGGACCATAGGTTGTTAGAATGCACGATTCAACAAGTCGAGGATGTGAAGATTGTGCTCAAAATGCTTCCGATATTTGCTTGCACTATTATGCTTAACTGCTGCTTAGCTCAGCTCTCTACATTCTCCGTCCAACAAGCTGCTTCGATGAACACAAAAATAGGTAGCCTAAAGGTTCCTCCAGCTTCATTACCGGTGTTCCCTGTTGTGTTCATTATGATCCTCGCTCCTATCTACGACCATCTGATTATCCCATTCGCTAGAAAAACAACCAAAACTGAAATGGGAGTCACTCATCTACAAAGAATCGGAGTAGGTTTAGTGCTTTCGATTTTAGCAATGGCGGTTGCAGCTCTCGTTGAGATTAAACGTAAGGGAGTGGCGAAAGACGCGGGCTTGCTTGACTCAAAAGAAACCTTACCTATCACTTTCTTATGGATAGCGCTTCAATATCTTTTCTTAGGGTCCGCTGATCTATTCACACTAGCTGGACTTCTAGAGTATTTCTTCACAGAAGCACCAGCCTCTATGAGATCTCTAGCGACGTCGCTCTCGTGGGCTTCATTGGCAATGGGGTATTATCTGAGCTCGGTGATCGTTTCGATAGTGAACAGCATAACAGGGAGTTCAGGGAATACTCCTTGGCTCGGAGGAGAGAGGATAAACCGTTACAAATTAGACTACTTCTACTGGCTAATGTGTGTTTTAAGTGCAGCTAACTTCCTGCACTATCTCTTCTGGGCAATGCGTTACAAGTACAGATCAACAGGTTCAAGAAGCTAAATCCAGTACTGGTCCACTTTTGAGTGTTTTTGATTAGAGGAAAGAACAGAAACATGTTTCTTTTTTACTTCATCGGCTTATATATAAGAGATGAATGGGGGTGGGGGTGGGGGTGGGGTGGGGGGCAAAATTAGTGATGTTGTGCTCACTGCTCAGGTAAATAGTGGATGTGTTGGAAAGTTTTTAATCGTTGGACAAGGAATGTACAGCGAGTGATGATATTAATTAACTTGCTTTAGTTTTACTTTTAATTTTTTTACTTGGGCTGTATGGAATTGAGCATTGAGCATTGAGCCAAGCTTAACGTTTTGATATATTCATAAGGGCTAGGGTTTTTTTTTGTGTGAATACTTCCGTGTGCTGACTGTTGAGATAATTAAACTCCATCCTTTTGCGGTTGATCTCATAAAGATATCAACGATGGTATGGTTTTGTCTTTTGTTACGTTACTTGCGTATGTGAAATTGCTGAGAAAAGGATTAGTCACGAGGCCCAACCATTGTTGAAAACTTTACATGGGCCTAAAATAGATCATACTAAGATAGAGATCAAGTCCATTCTACAAACTTTATTTTTAACTCATTTTAATCAAATNTTTTTTTTTTTTGTCAACCCAACTTCATTAAGTTTAGGGCCACATGGACCCAATGTAAATACAAGCGGTAAGCAAATAACGAAGTACAATCGAAAGCCCAATAACACAAGATAAGTATTAATGAATATGGAACACGTGTCATCCTATTTGCTTTCAACGTG
>OVBI01003777.1:0-10599 GCA_900406495.1 Sisymbrium altissimum | reverse complement strand
GTGTGATTAATTTCTTTGTTCTCTAGATTTGAAGCCCCTTCAGGGTAAAGCTTTTGAGTGTAATCAGGTGCTCGAATATCTTCATGTTCCATCTGGTAAAAGAAATAAATAACTCAGCCGCAATGGAAATATAACTCAGCCTCAAAATATATAACTCAGCCCCAATAAAAACTTAACTCTGCCTCAAATCATCTATAACTCAGCCGTAATTAAACTTAATAATATATAACTCAGCCGCAATAAAACTCTAACTCAATCTCGAATAATATATAGCTTATTTACAATGAAACCCCAACTCAACCTCGAATAATATATAGCTTATCCACAATGAAACTCTAACTCAGTCTCCAATAATATATAACTCAGTCGCAATAAAACCCTAACTCACTCTCGAATAATATATAACTCTGCCGCAATAAAACCCTAACTCAGTCTCGATTGATATAACTCAGCCGTAATAAATTCTTACCGGAGAAGAAGACATTTATGAGAAGGCGAAGACGAAGACGAAGAAGAAGACGAAGACGAAAACGCAAACGAAAACGTCGAAGATGAAGACGAATTCGGAGAAGACGATGTCGGGGGAAGAGGATTTCGTCGAAGCCAATGTCGAGGGAAGACGATTTCGTCGAAGATGGTTGAGAATGGAGAAAGAGAAGAGCACAAGAGTAAAGAGCAACTAGGTTTTTTTTTTTATTGCGGTTTTTTTTTATTGCAGGTTTTTTTTTTAAAGGGGGAAAACTCAAAACGGTTGTAGCTTATGACGTGGATTACAGTTGCTTGACATGGATTTTTTTTTGTTAATTATTTTTAAGTAGTTTTTAATCTCAAATCAAAAAAATTAATCAAAAGTGTTTATAGTCATTTCCTAAGGTGTGCAAAGATTCTAGTTATTTTTGAAAGTTTCATTGTACTTTAGTAATTTATGCAAATTTTGATGATATTCTAGCCATTTTTCCTTAAAAATAAGAAGAAGTTAATAGTAGTGTATTCAAACGAGAAAACGAATATATATTTGAGGAGGTAGAGTTACGTAAAGTAATGTATAATTTATAGATATAGATTTATGTAAATGTTATAGATTTACATAAGGGATGACATTTATTTTGTACAGATATTCGTTCATATACATTGGATTTGACGAAGTAATATTACATGTTAATTTTCTATAATACATGATATACTAAAGTTTATACATAGACAATTCGATGTATGAACACTATAAATGGTTGTTTTATATAATTTATTTTTAATATTTGTATCAATTATAAATAATTTTTTGTATGATTTGAAAGAATGATTCTGAAAATGGTGATGCAAATAATTTGTATCACTTTATTAAGAACCGATACAAATATATGAAATGTATGTATCGTTTATTGTAATTGATGTTAATATGTATCAGTTGTAAAAAATGATGTTAATTTTTATATCAATTATTATGATGTTAATATTTGTAACATTTGTAATAACTGACGTTATATATTAAAATTACATCACTTTTAGATAATTGATACAAAAATTTTATTTCATATTTATTAATTAAATTATTCTTAGTTTTAACTTTTACAAAAACAATTTCATAAAAATTAATATATTAAATAATTATATATACATATTTAAATTAATATGTATAAAAAATAAGTAAAGTGTCAAATGACTTTAAATTAATTATGAAGTGAGGAATTTCTTTTATAGAAGAGAAATTATATCCTCCTGATTTTTATTTCCAATGTGGGACAAAAGAGATTTTTAAAATATTGTAATTTGCATCACTTTTTAACTGATACAAATATTTATATCAATTAAAAAGTGATGCTAACTAATAAAAAAATACATCATTTATTTAATTGATATAAATTTATATAATAATATCAATTTTGTTAAAATGATACAGATTACAATAAATTAGCATCAGTTTATTGAATTGATGTTGAATTAATTAATAATAACATCATTTATTTTAATTGATGCTAAAACATCTATATTTGTTTCATTTATAAATAAATGATTCAAAACAAAATCATTTCAGTTTGTGATACATTTTAAATGATTTCATTCAACCTTTTTTTGTACTGGGAGTTATTATTATATATCATATGCTAACAATATATGTTGCCTATTATTATAAAGTGTACGTATGATATATGCAATGTGGCGAGTTATAATTGAATATCACATGTTTAATTAATTTGTTTTTTTCCACCACTCCCGCTTTAGTACAATACCAACCTTGGCCTGAATAAATATCAGAGACCTTCCAAGAGCCGTCAACAAAACACCACTAACCGTTATGTTCCAGTATACTAACCTGTGAAATAGAGCATCGGTTCTCTTTCTTTGTTTCTATTAATTGGGGTTCCTATCATAATTTGCCTTCAGTTACCGCGATATGAAGAATCTCATCAGATCTTCTATCTTTGTTCTTAAAAAGTTTTTCATTTCTACTTTTCCATAAGTACCAAAGTATCCAAGGGAAGTAGTTATTTTCAATCCCTTTCGGGAGTCGCCAAAAAAGATGATCAAAATTCGAGAAAGTTGATGATAACGGAAATATTTGAGGATTGGAGGGGATAATGGAGAGAGCCCACGTTTGAATCGCTGGAGGGCATTCAAAAAGAACATGATTAATTGTTTCTTCCTCTACTCCACACCGAAAGCAACGTGTATCACATTGTATACCCCGTGATCGTAAATTCTTTGTGACCGATACACATCCAGATAATGCCTGCCACATAAAACGTTTCATTTTTGGTGGAAAATTAACCTTCCAAGTATGAGCCAAAAAGGATTTAATATACCTTTGATTGAGGCAAATATCTGTTCTGTAGCATATCCTGACTTAACCGTATATTTTCCAAGTTTTGTATAATGCCATCCATAAATATCATCTTTCAGCACTCGACTTAGTGGTATATGCTTGATAATAGCCGCATCCTCAGGAATGATAGTTGCCTCAATCAAAGGTATATTCCATGTACGAGTCTCCTGGTGGATCAGATTATTAACCGTGAGGGGAGGGTATGTATTAAATTTACAAGTTGCTGGTCTCGGGCGAGAGGCGGGGATCCATGGGTCATTTCATACATATATGGATGTTCCGGATTCCACCCTTTTCATTAGTCCTTTTCTAACCAGAGATCGAGCAGAGATTATACTTCTCCAACCATAGGATAGGGTCTCGTAATAATCGAGCAAGCCTAACACCTTTACATGCGGAATTTGAAGCGTTACTTTGGGCAATGGAATGTATGAAAGATCTGCAACATCAATAGGTGATCTTTACTACAGATTGCTCTGATTTGGTTAAGATAGTGTCTAACCCTGAAGATTGGCCGGCTTTCAAGACGCACATTGAGGAATTTCATATATGGAAAGAGTTTTTCAACCCATTTTCCATCAAGCTTATTCCACGTGCAAAGAATGCAAAAGGTGACAAGTTGGCGCGCAGTGTTAGAATTCTTCTTTCAGAAGCTTTTCATGCTGACTCGGTACCACCAAGCTGGATTAAAGAGTCATTTTAAATCATTTTTTTATGTTTTTTGTTGGAAAAAAAATATAAAAAATCATGTAGCATGAAAAATAACCATATTCATAGTTTTTTAAATTAATTTTTCATACATGTAAGAAAATATATAACATGAAATAAATATATTCATAGTTCGTTAATTAATTTGTTATACCTATATAAAAAACACATAGCATGAAAATTAAATAAGTAGCAGTACAAAGAAGCATAGTGTAAAGAAATAAATATATAAATATACATATATAGTTTACTAATTAATATGTCAGACGAGTAATAAAACATATAGTATGAAAACACGTATAAGAATCAACTTTATACTACAGATGTTCGGACTGAGTTGAGTAAACGAGTTGGCAATCCTCTTCGTCGTCACTGCCTCCGTCTTCTGTGTCGGTAGAGCATCGGGAGAGGTAAAGTTAAAGGAGAAAACTAGATAATCGATCTCGTCTTCCGGCTGAGCTGAGAGAGCGAGTCTGCTAGTCAATCCACCGAAGAAATTCTCTTAGTAGTCACTGCCATCATATTCTCTGTCAATAGAATTACTGTTGTATCATATTGAACATCATGAAATCTTAGAGATCGCAATTGTTTCTATTTTCTTACATTTAGGTGAGATATGAAAGAAAAGACCTTTAAATATATATTGAATTATGTGACCCAGTGTATAAGATGAAAAGAGATAATAAGCGCGTAAAGATATACTCGAGTTCAATAGTAGAAAATATTTACATTGCTTGGACTTCAAAGCACATTTGACTTGTTCTAGATTTAGTTTATGTTCTTATTAACTGGCCAATTACTTATAGATTCTATAGTAAACTGTAGGGGAGATAGTAAACTCTGGGGAGAATATGCACAACCCGCTGGTTGCTTCATATGGAATCGGCGGCTTATTCCTTCTGCATAAAACGCTGTAACATGATGTTGGGGTGTCTCCTTCACTTGATTCCTCGTTTTTTTGCCAACTTTGAAGCTCAAAACTACTGAATTTCCTCCCTTTTATCTTGGCTACCTCTCCATAACCTGATAAAGACCAAATAACATAAATGCAATCCTAAACAAGCCTAAATGCAACTGAAAGTGATCAAAATCAATGATCAAGACATGAAAATATATAAATATCATTCTTTTTCTCGGTGAATACCTTACCTCGGGGATTAGGTTCTCAGGCTTTATGTCCTCATCACTGTTTCTCTATGTCATCAGTTTCCAACGTTTATATGTTTTCGCCTCTTCTTCAATTGCAGTAGGACTTGGATTAGAAAGAGTCACATGTTGCTTCTTATAGAGATGAAAATAAGCTTCCTTCAATTTTTCAGCAGTAATCCGATCTTCTCCTCACCTAGCTTTCTGATTGGCTGTCTTAAGAGCTTTACCTTTTTGGATAGTCTGAACAGAGCTGATGTAGAGTGATATAGTCATTCTATTTTATGTCACACATAGCCCACCAATGGAATACATTCATGCATGTTGCTAAGAACATTCATGAATTTGAAAGGCTTTTTTTTGTTCCTTCTCCTCTCTGATTTGAGTTTGGCAATACAAATGGTCTGAAATTCCTCTTGTTTCATAGACTGCATATTGCATTTTCTGTAGCCATGTATCTTTAACTAAGACCTTCTGACGTAGGAACCAAGGGATAGATTCAACACAGGGAAGATGGTGAATCTATAGCTGGCTGAAGGGCACTCTCTATAGAGCCAAGTGAATGGTTGATGAGATTGCAGTGGGTCTTATGGTAACTCTTCAACTGGCCGAAAGGCACTCTTTAAAGAATCCAGCGGGTAATATAAATAGATGGATGGACTGATAGACACCACACATATAGTGAAAAATTTGTGATAAATCTGAACATTCAATCTTCAAGGATTCACATGCAAGAAGATAGAAGTGGCTTATGCTTCTTTTTCAGAAGTTAAGCAAAACTCTTATTTTATTTCATTAGCAAAAATTTGGTCATACAATGCTGATAAGGAACTTAGTCCAGTAGCATTTGACCTTCTAGGATCGAAAATATTACATAAAGAAATAACTAAACTTGGAAGAAAAAACACAGAAAAATACTTAAGGTTTAGTGGGAGTTGGATTTTTAATGACTGTTAAAATTTTCAGATTTTATTATTATTGATTTATAGAGTTTTAACATTTTTATTAAAGTATTGTTATTCAAAATGTTTAATTTTTAAAGATTTTATAATTTTATTAAAATATAGTATCATTGAGAATTGGATTTTAAACAAAACTTTGAGAATATTGTATACATCCCTAAAATTTATATAATCGTTATTATAAATTATTTTTATAGATTTTCTAAATATACACAACTCTCTATAATTCTTTCTAAATTTAAAAAATCTTTCAACTCTTAAAATCAACAAACTCTTCATAAATTCAACTCCTATTAAGACTCCTTAAAAATAAAAATAAAAGATTCATTAAACTCCAAGGTCATAATCCTGTAAAACAAGAAAATAGCTCCTTAGTTATTCATATGAATTCAAATTCATACCTTGAGAATTGATTGGCTTGGTCTTCTCTTGAAAATTCATTCCTTGCAATGTCTTTGGCTCCTTGAAGAACAGGGTTGAACGAAATCTAAACTGAAGGAACGACTATAGTGAAACTTTGGTACTGGTGAAAACAAAAATGTGGTCAGGACCACCATATCACTTTCAATCGTTGGTGTTCTCACTACAAGAAAACAAGGGTTATTCCAACAAATGTTTTCAACAATAAAATTATGTTGGAAATTTCCAATAAATATCCCATAAAATAATGTCGAATATTATATTTGTTAGAAATTTATGAAAAATTTCTGACACATTAAAATTATGGTAATTTCGTTACAAAATTTGTAAGAACATTATTGAAAATTTTCAATAAATATCATATTATTAGAAATTAATTATAAATTTCTGATAAATTTAAGTTGTGGCAATTTTATTGTAAAATTTGTAAGAATATTATTGGAATTATCCAACAAATATTATATTGTTGAAAATTAATTATTAATTTCCAACAAATTTTTATTGTGGAAATTTTGTTGCAAAATTTGTAGGAAAATTATTGGAATTTTCCAACAAATATTATATTATTGGAAATTAATTATAAATTTTTGACAAATTTAAGTTGTACTAATTTTATTATAAATTTGTAGGAACATTATTAGAATTTTCCAACAAATATTAATTAATTTCCAACAAATTTTTATTGTGGAAATTTCATTGCAAAATTTGTAGGAATATTATTGGAATTTTCCATATCACTTTCAGAAAATCAAATAAATAAGTCACGATAAGAATTGTTCAAACAAAAAAAAACAAAAGACACGATAAGAATTGTTCAAACAAAAACAAACAAAAGACGAGAGATATTTTTTTTTTGTCACAGATAAGTGATCAGAGATGTTTATGCTGATTGTATTTAGTGTGTGGACTTTTTATGGTGAGTAGACTTTTATATTCATAGCATATTTCTGGCATAATAATAAATAAATAAAAAACT
The DNA here is from genome assembly GCA_900406495.1 of Sisymbrium altissimum. Classification (NCBI taxonomy): domain Eukaryota; kingdom Viridiplantae; phylum Streptophyta; class Magnoliopsida; order Brassicales; family Brassicaceae; genus Sisymbrium; species Sisymbrium altissimum. The sequence goes on along the minus strand of OVBI01003777.1, from coordinate 3,566 downwards.
CATTCTTAAATTGATAATTTGATACGAAAAAATACGAATAATAATTAAAGAAAAATAAAAATGCAAACCGCATAGCTTGCCGTCTAAGTATACTAAATAAAAAAGGATCCGTGAGGTCATGAGAAATCATTGAGAATCAAATTCCTTTTTCTACTATTCAATTTAACATCTCAGAGGAACCATTTGGAATCAACTTGATCTTTAACCAGACTCGTAAAGATCTGTGATGGGAACTCTATCTCGCCCGGTCTTTCAAGTGTTCATCAACTTCCGGGGAAAGGATATTCGCTACGGTTTCGCTAGTCACCTTGTAGATGCCTTGAAAAGACACAACATCAACTACTACATAGATACGCGTGAAGTAATGGGCAAACCCCTGACTAACCTTTTTCAAAGGATCGAAGAGGCCACGGTCGCGCTGGTCATCTTATCCACTAGGTATTATTCCAACTTCATTTTTCTTAAATAAATTATGTTTTTGGTCACATCCGTACATTGCAACCATTTGAAATTATGAATATTTTACTAAAACTAATAGGTATTGCGAATCAAAATGGTGCTTAAACGAGCTGTCGACAATCATGGAACAGGCAAGAATGGGAGAAATGGTTGCGATCCCGATCTTCTATAAGGTGAAACCAGAAGACGTGAAAAAACAAAAGGGAGAGTTCGGCTATAGGTTCTTGAGACGGACCCGAAAATCAACCCGTGAAGATATAGAGAAATGGAAACTGGCTTTGAAGGCTGTCTCCAAGAATTTTGGCATGACGTTGGACCCCCAAAGGTATGTATATATTTTATAAACTCTTTACTTATTCATTTGTTAATTAGAGTTACACCGAAATCGGAACAAGATCTCAAAATTGTTTGTAATTTAGAACAGGATCGAAGTTAAGTAGTATTTTGATTTATGTGTTTGTCGTATTTTGTTATCATCGTCCCTTATTTCCCGAAGTCAACGTTTCACAGATTTAGATGATCCAACTATTTACTTATAGAAAATGAATTCGATTAAGAGATTTGGCCTTGTATGAAAAAATTAAAACACGATATGAAAATGTAATACAATAGAAAACATGATATGAAAACTCTGATGCATTGTAACCAATATTGTTTTAGTATGAATACAAATTTTACATTTAGTTCAAAACAAAAATAGGATATGAAAGTGGTTGAAGTAATTGTTTTCCAACTGAACAAAAGTGATTTTGGAGCAAATTTGGACGAATGATCTCTTATTCATACGAGGGGAATATTTCCCTGTAAATTGGTAATATATGAACTAGAATTGTTATCCTAGTTCACTCATATTATATAACTGTTACAAAAGTGTGCAATTTTATATATTGTGCTATTTTTATATAGACATTGAATTGATCTATATCTGTTGTATAAATTTGTGATTTATTATCTTAACATTAGTATTATTTACCACATTAAATATTGATAAATCCAATTATTAGGATATCATTTCATGATACCAGTATTTATTTTGATGCAATTATCGGTTGAATAGTTGGTGTTCGTTTTAAAAAAAAATCGAATCATGATTTATGTGAAATATATATGTTATATAATGATGAGATTATTTAATTTTTGAAAAGCGAGAGTACCAAACAAAGATGATAGAAAATACTTATATGATAGTTGATTTTCAGAATTGATATTCTCAATCAAATAAATAAAATAAATAAAAGAAAAAATCGATTAACTTACGAGTCTAATGACATATGTCTAATATTCTTCTATAAAAGGAAATATCGTTCAAGCCTTTTGCTTTATACAAAGATCCGAGACAGTTAAACGCTCCACCAAATTCAAAGGTGTGATTTGATTTTTGTTAAGAACTACAAATTAATAAAATGGATGAGAAATTTAAAACATATCTACAAAGTTTATACACCTATTCTATCTCTTTTTTTCTGTCGAACACAGAATCTCGCAATGTTTTTTTGTTTATGCAGTTTCGGTTAAGAATCATACGATTGGCTAAATAGCAATGAATTTCTATTTAACTCCAACTTTCCCATCTTCATTAGAAAACTAAATAGCAGAGCCAACGAACAAAGATTAATGAAAATTGGAAACAGCAAAAATAGTATAAAAAATATGTAATTTTCTAAGTGTCACCAAAATTAAATGTGGTGGCGTAGTAGTATAAACGGTTGTTTTTTGTGTGTGTTCTACTTCTAGGTTAAAATCTGTTGGTATAAAATGTTATTATTTAAATCAGAATGTCCAATAAGCTAGACTCCTGATGTTGGGAAAAAATTCTTTTAAAATAAATTATCCCTAAAGCTAATCTGTTGCTTTTTCTATAACTAGTGAAGTATTTGCTAATTACATTATTTTAAATTACTAAAACAAACTTCATGGATCTATATATTATTAATATATAAACAAAATATACATGTATCATATACTATTTCTAATTTACAAGAACATAATAGGGTTTTTGGTTGAATCGGTTAAAAACCAAATCACATCCAAATCGACAGCTTCCATAGAACTGTATTCATACGGTCTATATAGTATAACTGAGAGTTAATCAGATTGCTCGACTTAGGTTTGATTATGTTTTTCAGTTCAAAACACCTCTACCCATAATTCAGTGAATCTGACATACAAAAGAATCTATTATACCAACAAGAAATTAAACGGACCTCAAGATCTGATCATATGCCCCATTGAGAAAATAAGCTCGGCCAGACTGATCCGTGTGGTTGATTTATAGAGCGATTTATCCTCTTAACCTTTCATTTTCATCTAATGGCGGAGTTACGTTTCCAGAATCGAAGAATCTCAGTGATTTTTCTCTCTAATGTCACAGATCCGAAGCCAAGTTTATCAAGAAGGTCATTAAGAAGGTTGGGAAAGTTTTAGCCGATATTCAATATGATGAAAGAAGAGAAGAAGATTGTGTGAGGAACGAGACAACATATAGCATTGTGCTGACTGTTCCATGGGCATTGTTTGGCTCGGCGGTTGGGATGATAGGTGCTGTGCTCTTAGGATTCGGCTTACTCGTCAATACTGCTCAGAGGTGTGCCTCACCAGCCATGGTTGCTCTTGTTGGCTCTGTTGTGGTGAGGTCGTCGAGCTCTTGGGTTGATAAGTAGTTTTGTTTTGTTGATCTGTTTTTGTTCTCCTATTTGCTTGAGTTTCTTGTTGTAGTTTGAAGTAGAATAACATGTAACAAGTAGTTCTTTAAATTCTATCCCCGGAATTGTTTCTAATTGAGTGATCTTGAAAAATGCGAGAATATAGACTAGAAAATATCAAAATATTCACATGACCTTCGATCCGTGTGTGTCATCTCTTTCTTTCTTTCAAAAGTTGACATTAATATCTGAGTGTTTGAAGAGAGTAGTGAACGCTATTAAAAGATAATATCCCCTGTATATTATTTGAGGATCCATTTTAAAAAATAACTTTATATTCATGTGTTATTAACATATATGTCATCATGATGTGTCATCACCACAATGACTTTTAGAGTTATTTTAAAAATAAGTTTGATTTACTAGAACAATTACAAAATATGCCACTCATAATTTGGTTCAAAA
>OVBI01003776.1:0-10617 GCA_900406495.1 Sisymbrium altissimum | reverse complement strand
TTGGTTTTGTCCCACTGGGTTTTCCAAAGAAGGTTTTTAATGAGGCAATTGAATGACTTCGAAATCACCCATATGTTGATCAAGACCGCATTCCGGAAGCTTATGCTCACATTTAGGAAGACCTTCATGATTCAGGAAGCTTCTGTTCACATTCAGGAAGATCTTCACAATTCAGGAAGCTTTGTTCATCTTTCGGAAGGTCTACCTAAATCCGCACCTAGACATATTTTGACGGAAGCTAGTCAAACCGTGTATTTTCAAATTTGAATTTTGTCTTCTGTGTTTAATGTGATTTAGTCTCGGAGCCTATTCCAAGACTACTTCACTTCCCCATATCTCTTGCTTCTCTTTATATTCTCTTCTACAATCATTTGAAAAACTTATCTAATCTTTTAATCAAAAACCTTTTCAAGTTTAGATCATCCTTTGGTGTGTCATATCCAAAGAACCCTTATTTGAATCCTGGTGTGTCATATCCTGGATTTATTCAAGAATCCTTCGTTGAATCTCTGGTGCGTCATATCCTTGGATTTGACGAAGTTGTTTGCAAGAGACTTACACATCTCCTGTGGATTCCATCTCTACCTTCACTCATCTCCATCTCAACTCTTCATTTTCCATCCGTCCATCACACTCTCATCCATCACCACACTTCATCAAATCATCTGCTCATCAATCACTCAATCCGCAAATCCCCCTTTCAAGTCTTCCGCTTCATCATCCATCAAAAGATTCACCATTGTACTTCAACCTATCACGAAGTGCATCCAAGGGCTTAGGATCCTCTCACCCAGGATCGTGTTAATGCGGCGGACTTATTTGTATCATTTTCCATGTGGACAGATGGGTTATTGGAAATCATATAGAACGCTAAGAGCTGCAAGGGAAATCGAGATGGGAACTCCTGAGAGTGGGTTTGAAAACTTGCCTTCTTACTTGTACAACATAAGAAAGGCAAATCCGGGTACAATTACGCGTCTTCAAATCGATGAGTTTGGAAGATTCATGTATGTCTTCCTTGCATTTGGTGGGAGCGTAAATGGATTTCCTTTCATGCGCAAAGTTGTCATTGTCGATGGTGCGTTTCTCACTGGTAAATACAAAGGGACGCTTCTCACAGCGCTAGCGCAGGATGGTAACTTTCAGATTTTCCCAATTGCTTTCTCTGTGGTTGACACTGAAAATGATGATTCGTGGGAGTGGTTTTTTACGCAACTAAAACTTCTGATTCCTGACGATGAGGGTCTTGCGATAATCTCGGATAGGCATAACTCGATAGGGAAAGCAATTGGGAAAGTTTACCCGTTGGCTTCTGGGAGAATTTGCACTTATCATTTATATAAGAACATCTTGGGACGGTATAATGGAAAAGATGCCTTTCGTCTGGTGAAGAGAGCGGCAAGATGTTATAGGATGCCTGATTTTAATGCGATATACGAGGAGATTGAAGCGATTCATCCTCAACTCCATGGATACCTTGAAAGAGCCGATGTACGATTGTGGGCGCGTGTTCATTTCCCGGACGAAAGGTATAATTTGATGACTACGAATATAGCAGAATCAATGAACAAAGCACTGTCACATGCTAGAAGTCGCCATATTGTTCAATTATTAGAATCGATACGGGTTATGATGACTAGATGGTTTGTTGAACGGAGAGAGGATGCTTGATCACAGCAAACCACGCTTTCGCGCGGTATCGAGAAACTACTACATGTAAGTCAGCCAAAACAGTTCATAAGTCAGCCGAAACATTTCATAAATCATCCTTAACATTTTTATTCTGTATTATAATATGGTCGTGTTACTGTTGTCAGAATGTTTACGGTACAGAGGATTGATGACTATCATACTGAAGTTACATATGGATCTTCTGGGGAGTCTTTGCATGTTGTGAATTTGGAAGCAAAAAGATGCACATGTCGGCGTTTCGAACACGAGAAATTACCATGTGTGCATGCAATCACAGCGGCCGAGTACATGAATATTTGTCGTATATCCCTGTGCAGTCATTACTATCACATCAATTATTTGGTAAACGCATACGCTGAGTCGATCATGCCGGTAGATTCAGCGCTCCAAGTTCCAGATAATGTGCCCAACCAAGCGTGCTTTCCTTCGATTGTTCGTCGACCACCAGGAAGGCCTAAGAAAGTAGGATGAATTCTGCTTTAGAAGTTTCACTTGAGAGTAAACGTCATAGGAAATAACACACATGTTCTCGTTGTAATCAGACTGGACATAATGTAAGAACTTTTTCACTGTAGAAGTTTTGTATGGATTTATTGTATTACGACTGGGTTATGGATTTTGGTTACAATAAGACTGAGTTATGTATCAGTCGTGAATTTCCTATAAGTCAGCCGTGAAGTGTAATATATAGCGACTTTTCGTTTTATGGCGGGAAAGTCAGCTGACTTATGGATTAATCACTTTACGACTGAGTTATGGATTAATCACTTTATGGCTGAGTTATGGATATATTAAGATACGGCTGAGTTATGGATATATTAAGATATGGCTGAGTTATGGACTTTATGACTGAGTTATAGATTTATTTACATTATATTTGTGTTACCTAATTATTTAACGGCTGACTTATCTTATTGAAATGGCTGAGTTAATTTTACAGTACATGACTATGCCAATAAGCAATATCAGCAAAATATTGCTACACTTAACATTGACCAATTACACACACGAGTAATCAAGACAGTAACTTCCCACAAACCCATGCCATTCCTCCAACAAGCAACACGGCCACACTTTTTTTTTGAATTGTTTTCTTTTCTATCTCTCGTGCCATTTTCTCCATTGCTGCATTCGCAACCAAGAGCTTTGTCTTCATCTTCTCATCCATTATCTCTTTCATCTCTTCTTCCATCTTCGCAACCATTGTTTTCAAACGCTCCATATTGTCCATCAAGAAATTTCTCAATTGTTTCACATCTTCCACAAGCTTCAAATATTTTTCCTCCACTATTCGTGTCTCGTCCAGCAACGCTTCATCTACCCATTTGAAAAGATGGTATTCCAATTTCCTCTACAAAAAATTGTTTTTTCCAGAACTATCAAAATGGAAACCACGACAACTTGAACTAAAGCAACATACATTCAATCGTGTATGTTGGGATTCAAATTGTTTTTACCTCCACTGCAATCTCACATCTGTAGAATCATCGTAATGGATTTTCAGTTGTTTGAGAAACATATGTCAGAATGTTTCTCCCACACCAACATCGATGAGAAACTCCTATTGTTGACCTTCGATTGCTGAATCGAGATGAAGCAGAAGACGACGTGCTCATGCCTTCAATTGCTGAGTCTTTGTACAATATGTGTCGGGTTTGATTCTACTTTTAGTGGTGGAATTACGTTGATAATTCGTTACACGTGCTGAGATTGTAAACGTCTCGACCTTGTAAATGTCTCGAGATTATAAATTTTTCCTGACTTATAAGTTAGCGGTGAGGTTCCTATAAGTCAGCCGTGAAATGTAATATATCGCGACTTATCAATTTTGGGCTGGAAAGTCAACACAAAATTCAAAATATATGGCGGGAAAAATCAGCCCAAATTGAAAATATATGGGCGGGAAATCCTATTAGGCGGGAAAATCAGATTTCTGGGATGTTTTTCCCGCCCAAAATACAAAAATACATTTTTTAGTTTTAGGGTAGGTTTGACGTTTGACTGAGTTATGGATATATTACGATACGGCTGAGTTATGGACATTACGGATGAGTTATAGATATATTACGATACGGCTGAGTTATCACTTAAATATCAAAAACAAAGATAAGAAACATAAAAGTTCTCAATTACAATCACCAATGCAAAGATCAATACAAAAACGGAAAAGATCTCCATTACAATCACCATTGCAAAGATCAATACAGAAACGGAAAAGATCTCCATTACAATCACTAATATTTTGTATTAGGATAATCCACGAATCAAAAGAAGAAGAGGAATATACTATATTCTCTCGTCCATAAACATCGACCACACATATTCGGACCCTTGCACTCGTTGAACCAATAATACCATTCATCATTAGGAGTACACGGACAGAAGTATATATTGTTTATCATCTCTGCTTCAAACAAGGTCTTCTCGGCTTTCAATATAGGAGCTAGGGACATTCGACGTTTGGCAAAGTCAGAGCTGATCGATCGAATAGACTCCTTTGTGAACATAGCAAGGTGCGTACAATCGTCCCATACTATGCTTTACAACATTGCATACGTGTACAGAGCAAACACAACTCCTTGATCTGCGGCCCATCTAATCTGAGTTAACCCATCCTCCTTTTTATCAAGACAAAAATAATCTTGACAACCTTTAATGTAAACAGCACATGGATTACCATGATCGTAGCACCGTTTCATAAAAACCGCGGACTTATTCCAGTAATGAAAATCGAGGTCGAAGAGCTCAACTGATGTATAAACGGAAGGAAATTCACAAATCTCTCTGAGTGCTCTGCATGTCATCTTCAAACGGAAGTGATCTTTTAAAGATTTTTTGGACACACGCACAATGATAGATTCGAGTAAATCTGTCGGAAAGGAAAGAAGCATCGATGAAACCATATCCTTGAGTGTTTTGTTTTAAGAGAAGAATATCAGACGTAAAGCAACGGTTGAGTTATGACTACGGCTGAGTTATGGATACTTTAAATCTGGGTTAATAAATGTTTGATTCTAATTTTTGATTGGGTGAAATAACGTTGCTATAATTAAATATAATTTAATTCGTCATGCGTGTCGTGACTGTAAAAGTTTCGAGCTTCTAAACGTCTACACATTAGAGAATTTTTCCCGCCTAGTATAGGAAATACGAAACGTCACGACCCGGCTGAGTTATATAAATTATTTACAGCTGAGTTATGGTTAATTTACAGCTTTTTTAATAAATTGGGCAGGTTTGATTCTAATTTTTTATTGGTGGAATAATGGTGATACAATTAAATATAATTTAGTTCGTCACGCCTGTCGTGACTGTAAACATCTCGAGCTTGTAAACTTCTAGACATTAGAGAATTTTTCCCGCCTAGTATAGAAATACGAAACTTCGCCACTGGGCGACCCGGCTGAGTTATATAAATTACTTACGGCTGAATTATGGTTACTTTAGAGCTTGTTTAATATATATAGCAGGTTTGACTCTAATTTTTTATTGGATAGAATAACGGTGATACAATTAAATATAATTTAATTCGTCACGCGTGTTGTGATTATAAATGTCTCGAGCTTGTAAACGTCTAGACATTAGAGAATTTTTCGTGCCTAGTATAGAAATACGAAACGTTGCGACCCGGCTGAGTTATATAAGTTACTTATGGCTGAGTTATAATTACTTTAGAGCTTGTTTAATAAATTAGGCAGGTTTGATTCTAATTTTTTATTGGATGGAATAACGAAACGTCGCGACTCGGTTGAGTTATGGTTAACTTCAGGTTGAGTTATATAAATTATTTTATGGCTGACTTACGAGATGAAAAGCAAAGATCAATACATTACTCCATGGCTGACGTACGAAATGAAAAGAAAAGATCAATACATTACTTCACGGCTGACTTACGAAATGAAAAGCAAAGATCAATAAAGAAAAAATTCCTAATTCTCAATTACAATCACCAATCAAAAGCTTTGGGATAAGCAATGAAACCAAAGAAGAAGAAGAATATCCCAAATTGTCGTACCAAAAGTATCATTCATTCCAAACACTCACAGGTGTATACATCCCAGAAAATAATCTTGACAACCCTTAATGTAAACAGCAGATGGATTACCATGATCATAGCACCGTTTCATAAAAACCGCAGAGTTATTCAAATTATTGACATCAAGGTCGAAGAGATCTACTGATGCATAAACGGAAGGAAATTCATTAGTCTCTTTGAGTTTTTTGCAAGTCATCTTCATTTTGAAGTGATCTTTTATAGATCTCTTAGACACACACACAACGATAGATTCAAATAAATCAATTGGTAAGGAAAGTAGAGAAGCCATATCTCTTTTTGTATAAGATATCAATGATAAGAAGAAAACAAACTGAAGTGTCTGTCCAATTAAAACAAGACGGGTGAGTTGTGGTTCATATATGACAGATTATGGTTAATAAACGGCTTATATATGGTAACTAAACGGCTGAGTTAAAGGGATTAACGATTGAATTATGATTAAGGGATTTACAATTGAATTATGATTAATTTATGGTTGAGTTATGGTTATTATACGTCTGAGTTTTTTTACTTTGCGGCTGAGTTATGGTTATTATAAGACTGAGTTATTGTACTTTATGACTGAGTTAATGGTTATTATATGATTTTACGGCTGCGTTATTTTACTTTACGGCTGAGTTATGTTTATAATATGGCTGAGTTATCATTAATTTACGGTTGAATATGTACAATTGAATTATGATTAATTTACGGTTGAGTTATGATTCCTATTTGTTTGATTTCTATACACAAACTAAATAGGTTAGAAAACATTTGGTTGTTAACAAAACTTAGTTTACAGGTGTTGCATACAATCCAAACCCAAAATTATCAGGGCCAAACTCATCAAACATATCGATGAGAGCAAACCAAACTCTATCTATCCGCCACGAAGGCTTCTCCCCTCCCTTCGCCCATATACTCCTGAACAGACGCATTTGAGTTCGAAAACACGATCTAGCAATCTGATTAAAACTTGTCCAAACTGTCAAATTATGCTTCGGATCCCATGTGTACCTTTGCTATAAAGGAAACAAAACGAAATAGCTAGTTAGTATTGTTGTTAAATCTATTATCAATATGTAATGGCTGATTTATAAATAAAAAAATAGATGACATATATGTTCTGTGCTTACAGCTAGTATGAAAAACTACCGTTCCTTAAAATGATTGGGAATGAAGCGGTAAATCGGCCACTCATGAACCCAGCCCTCTCGAAGAATATCTAGGATCGCCATCGAGAGCTCGTGTAGAAACTTAAACCACGTAACAGTTGTTTTGTCAACAGAGAGACCCGGACCAGGGTTTAGAACATGGAGGTTTTCTCGATTCTCAGATCTTTGTATTGCAGTGACCCAGGTCTCCAAGTTGGTTGACCAATGAGGGACAATCGACATGATGTGTATGTTTTGATGAGATTATGTTTTGATAACAGATCGTTCCGTTAATGATTATATGCTATATATAGTGAGAGATGGGAAAACAAAACGTCGCGAGTTAAAATGCCGGATGTGACTGACCAAATTTTTCCCGCCCAAATTACGAAAAGTCACACACTTCACGGCTGAGTTATGTGACTGACCAAAATTTTCCCGCCCAAAATACGAAAGGTCACACACTTCACGGCTGAGTTATGTGACAGATATAGTAAGATAGCTGAGTTATAGAAATAGGGATCATGGTTTAGGGTTTAGGGATTAATGTATAGCATTTAGAAAGTATATGATTTACACATTAAAACTGAAACAAAGTATACACATTCAAAATGAAAACATATTGTATATGGTTTGTTGTATGTATATGGTTTACAGTCAACTTATATCAATTGGTAAAGTTTTTAGTATTTGTAAGAGAACATATTTCTCAATATCAAATTAGAGTATCAACTTGTATATAGAACGAGGTTAATTATAATTTTGATGATTTATACACATTTTGATGATATATTCAATTGATATTACTAAAAGGAGCTTAATTATAATTTTGGTCAGTCTTAAATTACATTTTCGAATCTAGGGTATGTTTGAGATTTAACTGAGTTATATAATTATTTTAAAGTTGAGTAATCTAAATGAAACAGTTGAATTATTTAAACGAAATACTGAGTTATCATAAGTCAAACATACGACATTGTCAAATACAAAAAAAAAAACTAGATCATCATATGCCCATTCCGATCAATCCTCCTTCATCGTGGATTTCTGCTGCCATCTTCATTCTTATTCCCTGAATATTTGCATCGGATTTCCCATCAAACGTTACACCAAGCGCTATACACTCGAAAAACTTCAATGAATACACCGCACAATCTCCAACTTGGATGTTTTGGCGAATGTTTTTGGGCTTTATCCTTCTGAACAAAAACATCTTCATTCTTTTGCCAGGAATTAATGCATTAATCATTGCAGGGAACATCTGCATCAACGGTCTAAAATGGTATAGGATTTTGAGTTAACTTTCTTCTATGACCTATCCGATGATTGGATCGTAGCAATCAATCTTCCTCTTTAGAAGATCCACGTGAAACACAACCCTATGATCGCCTCCGGTTTGAATTACTCCATACAAGTGATCGACATCTTCGAACCACTTCCTCTTTGTCTGAACATTTTTGGGTACCAAACCGTATATAAAATCCTTATAGCCACTGCTGAATTTGAAATTCTTTGGTTTGATCTTGGACTGCTTGTAGTCTACAGTAACCATATATGATACGAACCATTGATCCAAAAAGGCAATGTGGTTGGAGCAGAATAGGGTTGTCGATTGCATGCTCCTTTTGATGAGAACTCTCATATATGCAGCAAGATTCTGTGGAAAGAACATAAAGTCAGCCATATAATTAACATAACCCAGCCATAAAACATTCATAACTTAGTCATAAAAAATAATAACTCAGCTATAAAACAATCATAACTCAGTCATAACGAATCATAACTCAGCCATAAAGAATCATAACTCAGCCATAAAGAATCATAACTCCGCCATAAAGAATACTTACATTATCATACAACCATCCAAAATGTTTATCCACCCAACGATCTCTTGTATAGGTGAGGTATCTGTAGAACTTAGCCTCCTCGGAATGCACAGTCTCTGGATTTTGACTTTCACAAACAATTAAACCCAAGTCAGTTTAGGCAAATATTGCTATTAGTTCTATAAAAAATGGTGTAAAAGTCCTTACTCCAATGCCTTCATGTGTTCCCTAAGTATATCCAATTTAACCTGGTCAACAGGTGCGAGTGGATCGTAGATTGCTGTTGAAGGTTCAGAATTCTTCCTCATGCACGTCATCCCATTGTCTCCAATAAGAAGAAAAGGAGCAGGATGAGCATTTCTCACCAATGATAACCCATCAGGAGCGAATTTAACAGCTTTAAGCCGATATTCCTTAATTCTCCCGGACATAATCTTCTCATCTTCTTCGTCCGATTCAGAATCTAGTAAGAATTCGTCTAATCCCTCGAGAACTTCTTTGGTGATATCCTCAACCTCCGTGTCCTCAGGCTCAGGCTCAGGCTCAGGCTCAGGCTCAGGCTCAGGCTCAGGCTCAGGCTCAGGCTCAGGCTCAGGCNCTCAGGCTCAAGCTCAGCCTCAGGCTCAGGCTCAGGCTCAGGCTCAGGCTCAGGCTCAGACTCAGGCTCAGGCGCAGGCTCAACCTTCCGACCACCTATTTTTACAGTTATTACTCTTTCACAACGCCTCTTTCCTTCATCCTCCTGCTTTATCTTTAACCCAGCCCCGTTCTTCTTTAACTCAGCCTCCCGCTTCCTTAACTCAGCCTCTTGCTTCTTCCTTAAATCGGCTTCCATCTTCTTAGCATTTTCCTCCTGTTTCTTCCTTAAATCCGCTTCTTTCTTCTTCGCATTTTCCTTCATCCTCTTAGCAATGGCCTCCCTCTTTTTAACAGCAGGAACTTCCTTGGCCTCCTTCGCCGCCGCCTTCTCAGCAGCGATCTCCTTGGCATCCTTGTTCATAATCCGAGATTGATTTTGTGTCCTTCTGGCGGGTCCTGAATCTGGTTTCTTAGCAGGAGAAACACTAACGAAATCAACATCAGTAACCACGCCTGGTACATTAAACAACCTCTTCTTGGCCTCCGAATCCAACCTCTTTTTGGCCTCAGCACCCTCTTGCGCTTTCAATTTTACCCCCATACCTTTCCCATCGGCCTTAGTAAGCTCATCCACCAATGGATTTTTCACCACCAAGTTTTCCGGGGTCTTAAATACCTTTGGATTATCAATGGACATTTGCGGTGGAAAAGTTACCGCCGCTGGACTATTAACGGACTATTGCTGTGGTAACTGCTGATGTTTAAGGCTGGGGACAAAGTTCAGGGCACTTTCTACCAAAAATTGGAGACGTTCATCGACTGCATCTCTGACTTCATCTTGCACAGCATGACAACTGTTATCCATTTTGGAATCGTGGATGGTAAACTGCGACCGAAATTCTAGTACCATATTATCATGGCCATCAACACTACGAGAAATATTCGCCTGACAAGTGAGTATCTGCGTCAGAGCAGCATCGGACGAAGATAATTGCTGCTTCTTCTCTTTTTCCTTCTCTACATCACCAATTTCATCCTCCTTGTCCTTGGTTTTCTCTACATCGGGTTTTTTCTCTTTCTTTTGCTTCTTCTGCTTCTTCGGTGGTGGCTCAGACAAAGCGAACAGAGCCTTATTCTTCTTTGCATTCCTNGCATTCCTCTGCACAGGCCGATAATAACCTCTTACAAACGTACCCGCATGTAAGTCTCTTATCAACTTCACAAGTTTTGGGTCATCTTCTTCATCCGGCCACTGAGGAAACATATCTTCTATAGCCTTCTTCCTAACCAAATGCTTCACACGCACCTACAAAGGTAACTCATAACTCAG
>OVBI01003774.1:0-10623 GCA_900406495.1 Sisymbrium altissimum | reverse complement strand
GACCAGAGTGTCTCCACTTGAGGAGGTTTCCATCTAAAAGGACAAAGCGTGATGCTTGTGCTTTCAGTTCGTGCCGCCCATTTGTCTGGGGGGAGATTTCCGTCTGCGATGTAGAGACGAATCTACTCCATCCATTCTTGGTCGCAACCATACTCTCCCTTTTCGTTTTGTGGGCTAGTGTCAATGGTTGGGGCCGACTCTTCTTCTCCCTCATCCATGGGATCAGATGTTTCTTCCTCGAGCTCCTCTTGGATAAGAGTAATTATATCGGGTGGTCCAATACTTGGATGTTCTATGAACTCCACCGGAATAATCCTACTTTCTCCTGGGGCAGAAGTTGATGCCAAGGCTACTAGGGCATCGGCTGGGGCATTTTCACCTCGAGGAATTCTAGTGAGTTTGAATTCTTTGAATTCAGAAAATGCTGGCCAAAGTCAGCATTCAGCTCCTTCCTGTCGGCCAGCTCGGTAGACTTGGTGGGCAGGATGGTCCGTACGAAAAAATCTCTGAAAAACTTATGCTAAACAGTTTTCCGTAAAAATTTATTAAAACTTTGAAAAACCTATCTTGAACAGTTTTTCCAGTAAATTTTATTAAAGATTCCGAAAAAACTTATCCTGAACAGTTTTTTCGAGAAATTTTTACGAAAAAACTCTGGAAATACTTACCGTTTTGAAGGGAGAGGACCAACAGGCAAAAAAACGGACCAGCTCGGTACAAAAGTGCTGATTAAAGTCAGCATTCAGCACACGAGCATCCCACTCTTACATACACCTTGGTACACGAGATAATCGGGTTGATTTCATGCAAAAAGTTCCGAAAAACTTATCGTGAACAGTTTTTCGGAAAGAATTAAATAATAAAATATATATATAATAATTCTGTTTTTTTCCCAAAAAGTTCCGGAAACACATAAGTTTTTCCCGAAAAACCTAAAGAATCAAAGAAGGAGAACATGGGAGCCAAAACCTTATATGCGTTGTACTCTTTTCCTTTACTACGTTTTTTCCCAAAAGGTTTTTCTTAGTAAAATGTTTTTAACGAGGCAACATCCCAAGCTTATCCTCACAACCGATCCTCACTTAACATACAAGACACTTAAGCTCCGACAGTCCTTAAAACACACTGACAACATCTAGCTTTCCTACAGCAGACAGCTTAGTCTCCTTTTCCATCTTGCGAACAGCTCAAGAAACTCTTCAATCCAATCTCAGCTCGGTAGAAAAACTCGCTCTGTCGCCAAGAAAGATCGTACGAACTTTCAAAAAAATCGCGGAATAGAAGTTCCCGAGATATGGGGATCAGAACATTTTAGCTCCTTAATCCTGCACTATACTTCTTAATCGCTGCATCAAGATCATGCTCGATATTGACGTGATGGGGGCTAAATGTTGGGGTCAAAACCCACATTTCCGAAATTAACGATAAAAATTTTTGGATATCGAAAAAGAGTTTCCATATTTAGATATGGGTTCGGAGAAAGTTCATTCCGAACCACTTTGTCGATAACTCTGCGAAGAAAGTAAGAAATGTTGTCTTTCTAGAATTTTTCCGAGAAATCGATGAACTCGCAATTCATCAAATAAAGAACGATCGGCTGGACGAAACAAGACAGCCAGCTCGGTATCAAGACCTGCTAGTGATACCGAGCTGACAAACATCTCTTCATCACGTTCGGTTGATCATTTCATCCTTTGGACGATTCCTCCGATAAACTGACGAAAGGTACGATTTTTTGAGTAAAAGGCAATCAACCAAGATTGGAGGACAGCCAGCTCAGTATTTTGGCAGCCAATCCTACCGAGCTGGTCAACATACATGAGCTGGATGCATGTTTTGCCAAGCATTTGCCACAAAACGTCAATCTGATGAGCACAGAGCAGTCAGCTCGGTACCAGTCTACCAAGCTGGCTGTCATGATACATTCACCCCGATATCATGCTCCCTATTTGATACCAAGCTGGAGAGCAGCATTCAGCTCGTTCCAACCCTTCCCTTCCTGGAAACCGAGCTAGATGACACTTTCCGAGAGTTCCGAGCTGAAAAGGAGATGTGCTCAATGATCGAGGTGTATCTTCCAAAACACAAGGCTTTTGAACATGACACCACTTGTAAAATGTTCTCAACTCAACTATGAAGCTCCTATAAGAAGAATCAGATCAAACGGAGCTCATACGAGAAAGTTATGCCATACACAAGTTGGGAGTTGCAGTCTAGCTCGGTACGGAAGCTTGGAGCAGTTAGCTCGGTGTTTCCTGCACCAAAGCTACCGAGCTGGACGACATATGCCAGTCAGCTCGGTAAAATCCACCCTTCTGGATACCGAGCTGGTCGACACCCTTCAGCATACTGAGCTGGACACATCCCACGACATATCGGAAGATCTCCTCTCATCCCGTATACCGAGCTGGACGACATCATGGACCTAGAAGCAGCCAGTTCAGTGTTTCCTGCACCCAGGCTACCGAGCTGGACGGTCAGCATGCTGCCTACTGTCCAGCTCGGTAGGAAATGCTGACCGAGCTAGCTGACACTTTTTGTTTCGTCTCATTCCGCTTCATTTTTTGTCTTCAGGGTCTTTTTGTAAACATACCGATGTTTTCGTAAGTTTCTCGAAACATCGGGATATTTCGTCTATCGAATTGGGCCAAGCTGGAAGGATGGACCGATAAGGGCTGAAACCGACTTACGGAAGGTTCTAGAAGTTTCCTCAAAGATTTATGGAAAAGTCATCGAAAAAGGAAAAGACCTTTGTCCCTTATCGAAACTTAGGCTGCTTAGGACTTAGGATGTCTTAGTATAAATAAGGATCGATCTCTGCCTCCTGTAACATATTCAACACCTTCGTAATATACTATTCATTCGAGATTTAGCAATAAAATCGTATTCTCATCTTTCCTTTTTCTTATTCTTCACTTTTTGCAGAAATTTACCAAAATCTTTCAAGAGGTTTCTCATTCTAGAACTTTTGGGACCTAATTATCAAATTCACTTTCCGAAAATACATTGTGTGAAATCTCGTTCCCACAGAAAGAAGGTATATGTGATTTGTCACTAATGGCTATTTCGCTGATATAACCCGTTTTAATAAACTGTCATGTGTTCTGTAGCTGAATGTGATCCCTATGTGTGACCGAAGCAAATCGGAGATTGATCCTTGTTGGAAAAATGATGAGGACGATGATGCTATAACGTATTTGCAGAAGTATATTATGGACGGCAAACCCGTCACAGATATTACTTGGAATGTGCTACCAGTGTGGCCAATCCCTGATGAGAATAAGCAGAAGCGAGATAATGAGAAGAAGGTGAGAGATAAAGTAAAGCGTAAAGCTGACCCAGTGGCCAACGAAGATAGGCCTCCCTGAGAGAAACCAACAAAATCAATGAAAACTGGTGTCAGAGAGTATGAAGACACCCAAGGTCCGGAATATGAATACTTTATAATCAAGAGGAAGGAGAAAACAAGTACCTTCGAAATGGGCCCGTCTTGCAGAGATCTAAATATTTATCTGATATCAACTGTTCGAGAATTGAGCCATAGAGTTTCTGTACTGGAAGAAGCATGTCGGGGTAACCAATCATATGAGACACGATTATCTTGCCACCAAAAACCAGCACCCCCTACAGTATGTCAAAACATGAAGTTCCTTATTTTAAATTCTCATTTTATTTAAAATGGCTATCAAAACATGAGGTTCCTTATTTTAAATTCTCATTTTATTTAAAACGGCTATCAAAACGGTTTTGTTGTGTTGTATATCATACGTTGTCGTTTCAATTGCAGGGTAAACTACATAGTACAGACGGAGAGAACACTGTACAAATCATCCCGGCTGATAGAGAAAACCCGGGTGGTGATGTAAACCCGGGTGGTGATGTAAACATGGGTGGTGATGTAAACCCGGGTGATGTAGAACTTAATGAATGGTACGGTCAGATGTTGAAGGAAGATTATTGTGACAAAAAAATGTTAATACCAAAGGTTGAATCATTTTCCGCTATTTCAGTCAGTTCAACGACAGAGGTGTTCAAACCCAAACCACCCTGATATGACTCAGTCGATATTGTTGAGCCATCTCCATCCAACCAGGAAAAAGTAGTGGCCATAAGTAATGACCGCGCTCAGAAAAATGTGGAATTTGTCACTCGGAGGAGTAAGAGGATCCCGCCATTGGGTAAGTTATTAGATGAGCCATTTGTCACTGGCACCAATGTTAAAAAGGCAGTCCAGAAGACAGGCAGACCAAGAAAGTAGGATCGGGATTGTATATGGAGACGTGGCTGTTTCAAGTGCCACTGCACTGAATAAGTGTATTGCAGACAGGTGAGTACAATGTCTCAACCAACCGTTGACCTACCTCACTCCATCTTGACTTTCTATAGATACACTCTAACTTGAAAGCTGGTTTGTATATATCGCGCAGGAATTCTGTTTTTCCAACTGGTTCGAGAAGTAGTGCGAGATTATTCTTCGAAACATTTCTAAAACCGCGGAGTTGGTTAGATGACAGGGTACATTCTTATATTTTATTGTTACTCTTGTATATGATATTCCTCTACTGGATTGTTGGTAATATTTTCTCCAATCTACTTGCAGCACATTGATGCAGTGTTGGATTTTTACAGACTACGGCTGAGACACGAGCCAACTGTTTTCATAACAGAAATGATCGCTATTGTGGACACGGCTATCCAGATGGTATGTAGGAAGCATTATAACAACTGGATTCTTGATAATGAGAACATACCCAAGGCAGCCTTACAGTACTGTTGTGGAGAATATCCATTATATGCCAAGAAAAATAAGAGCTGGTTGAGGGATGTTGACACTCTCTACTCTGTGATGAATGTTAATCAGGTTCATTGGGTGGCCATGGTCATTTCTATCCCGGATCATACTATCAAAATATATGATGGTATGCCAGACTGTACCGAATATGCGACTATCAGCCAAGCGGCAATTCCTTTCGCTCATATGGTTCCCTTCATCTTATGGTATACAGCAGAGGATGAAATGAAGGAAAATTTTGATACTTCTACTTATAACATAACCCATGTTTTGAACGAGGTTCATACAAGCAGACCCCCATATGGAGATTGTGGAGTTTATGCGCTCAAATTCATAGAATGTCTAATGCTTGGTGTGGACATGTTGGAAGAACATCTTAACGATGATAATATGACGACAGTTAGGATGAAACTCGCTGCTGGAATGTACATGGAAACAGAAAGAGAAGGAAAGTGTATGGAGAATGTATAAGATATTGTGTAAATAATACAAATTTAGGAAGAATACTTTGCTTTAACTTGTGTAAATCAAATGGAAATAATTCGCAAACCGTGATAAAGTATAATGTAGGCAATTAGTAGGTCATACGCAAACCTTAGTAAATTAAAATGCAGTTAATAAGTAGGTCATTCACAAACCAATTGTTACTTCTGTGAGATAAAATAGGAATATATAGTTACTTCTGTGAGATAAAATAGAAATATCATTTTCCTCAAGTGGAAACAATTGTTATAAAAGCTTCTATTATGAGGTTTATGATATCTACAACTTATTTTCTCAGATTTCATTGTTATTAAAAAATTTAAACGTGAAAACAAAAATTAGTACTGTTATTTGCTATTATAAATGCAAGAATGAGAGGTGTCAATGAATACTAATTAGTATATCTCGCTGCACAGTATGAAGCAGGTGATACACTGTTTGGTTACGTAATGATTGCATGTTGATGTGACGAAATCTCATCTTAAAAAAAAAAAGAATTTTAATGAAAATTCATAATTTTAAAAACTTTCTAAAGAGAGTCTTGATTCATTTCATTTTGATATATAAAATGAGGTGGAGTATTAAAAGTTGAGGTGGAGGGTGTTGAATATGTTTTTGCAGTGTACATAGTCTTACGACAAATGTATCAACAAACATATTGGCAATCTGTTCAGTATATCTTACCCTATTTCACCAAAATACTTGGGTTTAATAATTTTTTAAAAAGTAGTTGGGTTTAAAATATATTTTATGAAAGATTGAGTTAAAAATAACTTTAATAGGCAAACTCTGATAACATCGCTGGAGTTCACCAAATAAAATAGTTTAGGTTTCAAAATCCCTATTACAAAAGATAGGGTATGAAAATGCATTAATAGACAATTTTCCAAAAACATATAAAAATTAACACAGTAGAAAACGACAAACATATATTCCTTTCAACTTCTTTTCTCGCTCTTCTTCCAATGGAGATTCAGAAAGCTAAAGGGTTCGGACAGTCGGTTCCAATAGAAGAACAACAACCGATGGTTGATGCTATTTCTGCAACGCCATCGAACGTCGTAAAGCATGTTTCTTTGTCTTTAGTACCGTCTTGTAAGCAGTTTTGGAAAGCTGGGGATTATGAAGGAACCTCTGGTGGTGTTTGGGAAGTTTCTGCAGGTTTGGCAAATTGGGGAAATAACTTGTCTTTTTTGGTTTTGTCTGTTTAAATTGGGTTTCATGTGTTATAATGGGTTTTTTGTTGTGTGGTTTCAGGTGAGTATGATCATTTTAGAGTTTATCCTAAATTATTGCATTCTAATGCAACAAGTCATAAATGGGTTCTTGGAGGTAGTTTTCTTGTTTTTGTTTAAAGAATGAAGCTTTTAAATGGTTTAGCTTATGAGATTGGGTTAAGAATGTTTTTTTGTTGTTGTTGTTCATGTGTTTATTATGTTTCATAGCTTTTTCTGAACTTTTGGACAATGCTCTTGATGAGGTGAGGATGTTTTGTTTCTTTTTTTTTTTGTAATAATTACCACTGTGTTTCTGTTTGGATGTAATAGTTTTTTTTTTCTCATCTTTTGGTTATTAGGTTCGCAATGGAGTTACGTTTGTTAATGTAGACATGATTAACAATAAGAAAAGTGGGAGTAGGATGGTTTTGATTACTTTGCTGGATTGATTATATCTTACCTATTGAAAAGTATCAGCAACTGCTAAATTTATGTTTTACTAATCATTGTTATGTTTACTTGATTTTGGTTTTAGCTTTACACAGACCATTGGGCTGCTATTGTATACATTCCTGAAGAGCACAGGAAAGAGGACATTGTTGTACCAATGGTAATCTCTACCTTGATTTAACTTTATGTCATTGTTATTTGTTAGTGGAAACTCCGTTCTTTGCACATTATTTTATCTACTACGCCTCTGCTGGTATGAGATAGCCATCTCAACACTTAATAAACTGGAATGGTTGTTAGCATGTGATACAATTGTAAGCACTAATTGAGTTATGAAGATGAGGTTTTAGGGCATCTATTGTTATAATTACTGTTTGAAGAAAATGCTTTAATTTATCTATTCTGATCTTCTTCTGGTGGTGATTTTAATGAAAGCTCGACTACGAAAGAAGGGATTCAGAATCGCTTCAAATATTACGGTCTTCAGTTAGTGACTGGAACAAGAACGTGGAAACGGTAATTCAATGATCGCCATTATCTACTGAAGATGATCTTCTCTCCCTGGTAAAACTCTGTCATTAGCTCCAGGAGATAAAAAAACAAAGGAGTTGGCTATATAGTGGACTGTATTTTCTATCAATCTTTTGATGTGGGGTTTCAAACATCACTATCTCTTTACTAATATTTTGAGGATACTTCCACTAATATACTGCTCTTTGGCTGTCTCAGTTTAAGTCGTTATAATTTGTTTGAATTTGGTATCCTGATTATACTAGTATTTTCGTATTTTCCGATTCAAGTTATTTTCTTTCAAATTTCGTAAGTTCATTTAATTTGTTTAATTAGCTTTGATTTGTGTTTTGATTTGTGTTTAAATTGGGTTGAAGTTGAGTGTAATTCGTTTTAATTTGGATTATAGGCAAACCTTGATAAAGTAATATGCACGCAATTAGCAGATTATACGACAACCTTGATAAAGTAAAGGGGCAGGCAACAAACAGTTTATAGGAAAACCTTTATAAAGTAAAATGCAGGCGATAAGCAGATTATACGAAAACCTTTAGAGAGTAAACTGTAGGTAATAAGCAGATTATACGAAAACCTTGCATTTGGTTTCTTTGTTATAGTAGTATTTTGTATTTCTGGATTCAAGTAATTGTCTTTACATGTTTTAATTTCATGTATTATGTGTAATTACCTTTAATATGTGTTTTGATTTGCAGTTTAGTTGAATGTAAGTCGTTTTAATTTGTTTGAATTTGGTATCCTTATTATATTTGTATTTTCCGATTCAAGTTATTTTCTTTCAAATTTCGTAAGTTCATTTAATTTGTGTTTAAATTGGGTTGAAATTGAGTGTAATTCGTTTTAATTTGGATTATAGGCAAACCTTGATAAAGCAAAATGCAGGCAATTAGCAGATAATACGCAAACCTTGATAAAGTAAAGGGCAGGCAATAAGCAGTTTATACGAAAACCTTTATAAAGTAAAATGCAGGCGACAAGCAGATTATACGAAAACCTTTAAAGAGTAAACTGCAGGCAATATGCAGATTATACAAAAACATTGCATTTGGTTTCTTTGTTATAGTAGTATTTCGTATTTCTGGATTCAAGTAATTGTCTTGACATGTTGTAATTTCATGTAATATGTGTAATTAGCTTTAATTTGTGTTTCGATTTGCTATTTAGTTGAGTGTAAGTCGTTTTAATTTGTTTGTATTTGGTATCCTTATTATAATAGTATTTTCGTATTTTTTGATTCAAGTTATTTTCTTTCAAATTTTGTAAGTTAATTTAATTATTTTAATTAGCTTTGATTTGTGTTTAAATTGAGTTGAAGTTGAGTGTAATTCGTTTTAATTTGGATTATAGGCAAACCTTAATAAAGTAAAATGCAGGCACTTATCAGATTATACGCAAATTTTGATAAAGTAAATGGCAGGCAATAAGCAGTTTATACGAAAACCTTTATAAAGTAAAATGTAGACGATAAACAGATTATACGAAAACCTTTAGAGAGTAAACTGCAGGCAATAAGCAGATTATACGAAAACCTTGCATTTGGTTTCTTTGTTATAGTAGTATTTCGTATTTCTGGATTCAAGTAATTGTCTTTAAATGTTGTAATTTCATGTAATATGTGTAATTAGCTTTAATTTGTGTTTTGATTTGCTGTTTAGTTGAATGTATGTCGTTTTAATTTGTTTGAATTTGGTATCCTTCTTATATTAGTATTTTTGTATTTTCCGATTCAAGTTATTTTCTTTCAAATTTCGTAAGTTAATTTAATTTGTTTCATTAGCTTTGATTTGTGTGTTTGATTTTTGTTTAAATTGGGTTGAAGTTGAGTGTAATTCGTTTTAATTTGGATTATAGGCAAACTTTGATAAAGTAAAATGCAGGCAATTAGCAGATTATACGAAAACCTTGATAAAGTAAAGAGTAGGCAATAAGCAGTTTATACGAAAACCTTTATAAAGTAAAATGGAGGCGATAAGCAGATTATACGAAAATCTTTAGAGAGTAAACTGCAGGTAATAAGCAGATTATACGAAAACCTTGCATTTGGTATCTTTGTATAGTAGTATTTCGTATTTCTGGATTTAAGTAATTGTCTTTACATGTTGTAATTTCATGTAATATGTGTAATTAGCTTTAATTAGTGTTTCGATTTGCTGTTTAGTTGAGTGTAAGTCGTTATAATTTGTTTGAATTTGGTATCCTGATTATACTAATATTTTCGTATTTTCTGATTCAAGTTATTTTCTTTCAAATTTTGTAAGTTCATTTAATTTGTTTCATTAGCTTTGATTTGTGTTTTGATTTGTGTTTAAATTGGGTTGAAGTTGAGTATAATTCGTTTTAATTTGGATTATAGGCAAACCTTGATAAAGTAAAATGCAGGCAATTAGCAGATTATACGCAAACCTTGATAAAGTAAAGGGGCAGGCAACAAACAGTCTATACGAAAACCTTTATAAAGTAAAATACAGGCGATAAGCAGATTATACGAAAACCTTTAGAGAGTAAACTGCAGGCAATAAGCAGAATATATGAAAACCTTGCATTTGATTTCTTTGTTATAGTAGTATTTCGTATTTCGGGATTCAAGTAATTGTCTTTACATTGTTGGGGTCAAAACCACACTTCCGGAACTAACGATTAAAATATTTGAACATCGGAAAAGAGTTTCCATATTTAGATATGAATTCGGAGAAAGTTCATTCGAACCATTCTGTCGATAACTTCGCGAAGAAAGTAAGAAAAACTGTCTTTCGAGAGTTTTTCCGAGGAATCGATNACATCTTTCCATGACGTTCGGCTGATCATTCCACCTCTTGAACGATTCTTCCGATAAACCGACGAAAGTTACGATTTTTCGAGTGAAAGGCAATCAACCCAGCTTGGAAAACAGCCAGCTCAGTGTTTTGGTGGCCAATCCTACCGAGCTGATCAGCACACATGAGANCCACAGAACGTCGATCTGATCAGCACAGAGCAGTCATGATATGTGTTCAATGATCGAGGTGTATCTTCCAAACCACAAGGCTTTTGAACATGAAACCACTTGGAAAATGTTCTTAACTTAATTATGAAGCTCATGGAAGAAGAATCAGATCAAACAAGAGCTGAAACCGACTTATGGAAGCTTCTAGAAGCTTCCTCGAAGATTTATGG
>OVBI01003773.1:0-10625 GCA_900406495.1 Sisymbrium altissimum | reverse complement strand
GTCACTCTAACTATTTGATAAGATGTCTACTCTCTAATGTCATGTGCGACAGCATTTCAGCTGGGAAAAGCTACATGTGACAGCTCTATCATGGTTGGGTATGTTTGGGTGTAAGGTGAGATTGGGCAGTTAGTGTACAGAAAAGTCTATGAAATAATGAGGAATGAGGTGGTCTGATTAGCTAGTGATATCTTTTGATTCTTGTGCTCTTAGTCTCTAAATGTGTCCCACAAGTCTTTACATTTTGATCCTAAGGTCGTGAAATATAAGATAATCATCTTGGAAGGATTTTGTTATTTTTAACCTTGTGTGTTTACCAGAAAGTCAGTAAAAATTGGGCCGTAAATTTTTAAATTTAGCCTGGCCCAGTATCACTTGTCAAGCGGTATCTTTTGAACTTCATCTAGGGCTTATGTTCGTGTATATAGCACGCCTGTTCGTGCTCTGTGTTTTCCAGCCGTTCTCCAAACACGACTGTTCATCTCTCTCTAACGATGAGTTCCTCCAAAAGGTTTACTCAATCCAGTGCTCGTCCGTCCACTTCAAAAGGTGTCTTTGAGAAAGGTTTTGTATCTCATCCAGTTCTGATTGAGCTCTCTCCGGAGGCATCTCCGAAGAGACAAAGTTGTGACTATGAAGCGTCCTCCCGTGTGTCACCATCTCCTGTCTCCTCACCCCTTCAAATCAATGGGAGATTTCTTCTGGAATGGGTGCAGAACTCCGTGCATGCAGAAGTTCCGCATGAATCCTCAGAGTCTGATGAAGTCCCTGATGTTTATGAAGTTCATGATACCGGTGATGACTCTTCAAATGATGATACCCATGCCTACATCCGTTTTGAAGATCACTACCAGGAAAGTCGAGATCTGATTCGAGACCATGACTCTGTATCCCGAATATGGCAGGTCGTCAAAAACTCCGTTCAACCAACATCACCCACTGTGAGAGCCAAGACCAGATTTCTTGTTCTGAAAGGCGTGAATTCTGGAACCAAGTCCGTCTGTCAACTCGCGACCCTCAACTCTCTAAGGTGAAACAGATCATTCTAGAGGTTGGTTTGCTGTACTCTGTTTTGCATGTGTCTCCTTACTATCCCAATGTAGTACGTGAGTTTCTTGCTAATCTTCCGGATGCTGAGGTCATTCATGGGTCTTCACATGTGTATTTTCGCGGGTCAATGTATGAATTCTCTCCTCGTCTGATCAATGTTGTGTTCATGGTCAATGACAATGGCCCTCTCTCTGATCTAGTGGATGTTGATCTTGATTCCGCTGTGTCTCTGCTCACCAATGGTCGTAAAAGCTGCTGGGAAGATCTCACCTTCAGTCATCTCACTCCTACGAATCAGGTACTCTACAAGATCTGCTGTGCAAACTGGATGCCTACATCTAATCGATCAACTCTGGTGAAGGATCGTTTGCGTCTCTTGTATTTGATTCCCCAAGGAAGAGGCTTTGATTTTGGAAAAATCGTGTATAATCATGTCCTGGAGATGGCTCGTTCCTCCTCAGTCACTCGCAAGATCACCTTTCCAAATCTGATCTACCAGGTGCTGCTCTTCCAACGTGTGCCAAATCTCTCGCTTGAAGATGGGTCTTTTGAAGGACACCCCGTACGTGTCACAGTTCCTCCTCGTGTGCCTTCGGAGAACTTCAAGAAGAAAGAAGCTCCTGCAGAACCAGAGATCAGCCGTGCAACCTCCGAACCTCCATCATCTCTGATGACTGACCTCGGTGAAGTCATTCGTCTACTAAGCCAGATGCAGCTTCGTGCTCAGAATATTGTTTCAATGGGGACTATCTTACTTTTTCTAGCTCATATGTTATTCAATTTCTTAAACTGTATCTCAATTCTTTTCTGTTTGACTGTGCATCTATGCAGGGGGAGAGTATGCACGACAGGGGGAACAAGAGACGCAGGGGGAGCAAACATCTTTTGATTAGCTTGTCTGAACATTGAATTTTTAATGTTTTCTGTTGCTCTGAGGGAGCTGGTGTTTTGGAACTTTTTATCTTTATCTCGGTTGTTCGGTTCTTTATGGACTTAAGATTTGCTACGATCTGAATTTATTCTATGTTCTGAATCTGGATGGACTGTGTTTGGATTGTTTGATATGATATGTGTCTTGCTCTTTGGGTCTCGCTGTGTTTGTTTTGCAGGTGAACGTAGATGACACATTCAGACGTAAAGGGGGAGATTGTAATATCAAGGTTTCGAACGTCTTGAGATGGTGATGTGGACATAGGATATTTATGGAGGATCAAGCATTGTATCGGAAAGATTGCGGGAATATTCAAGAAGATATTCAATGGATATTGGGAACGTGCCTTGAAAGGAAAGGAAGAAACAATATAAATAGTGCTAGGGTTTCTTTATGCGTGTACCTTTTTGAGAGTTTTATTGGGTGAGATATTGGTGAGCGAATCTAGGATTTGGGAAGAGCTAGAATGGACAATTGTAGTTGGACGTTTGATGCTCTGGGTAGATTAGGAATTGGTCAGTCTCGATTCAGAGTTGAATGAGTCTAATACTGATTGAACAACTTGTTTAAGTGTTCAAGTGATTTCTAATATAGTGTTGTTTTGAAAGTTTTCTGTGTCTCTCATATATTTAGTCAATTCAGTATAACTCGGTTGTTTTANGCGAATCTAGGATTTGGGAAGAGCTAGAATGGACAATTGTAGTTGGACGTTTGATGCTCTGGGTAGATTAGGAATTGGTCAGTCTCGATTCAGAGTTGAATGAGTCTAATACTGATTGAACAACTTGTTTAAGTGTTCAAGTGATTTCTAATATAGTGTTGTTTTGAAAGTTTTCTGTGTCTCTCATATATTTAGTCAATTCAGTATAACTCGGTTGTTTTATTGAAAGTTTCTTGGCTCGCTTCAGAATTACGTTGGCTGAGGTCCCTTCACTCAACCGCTTCGTCCCTGATTTAACCACCCGAGCAAACCGGTGAGCCTCGCCGGAACCACTAACCGCCTTCCTAGAACTCCTCCGTGGAAGATCTTCGGTTTCATCTTCTTCCGTAGAAAAGATTTTATGGTGGTCTTCTCCTTCTTCTTCTTCCTTTTCTTCAGACGAAATAATCTCTATCTCTTTCTCACTGGAACTTGAAAATGTCGATGATGCATCTTCTAATGGGTAGTGCTTGAGATTCTTTGCCATCGGAGTTTGATTGACTTTGGATTCTTTGAGTGGTGAAGCTTTAGGGTTTCGTGTACATCAACTCATTCAACTTCTTGTAGACTTTTCGGTTTCCCAATGTATAAAGCAAATGAGGACTTTATGTTTATGGGAAACAGATTCCCAGTAGATATTAGGGATTTAAAAAATAATTTGCTGAAATATGAAACGTTTATGTTTCTCGATACTCGATAGGTCTAGAGCATTGAGTAGTATATAGTGGGAGATCGTGTAAGGGCTTATATAAATTACCACCTCATTTGTACCGTTATCAAACTCCTAAGATAGATATATTTTTCAATAATACAACCATAAGTTTCCATGCCCGAACAAGATTTTAATTTGCGAATACATAGGAGGCTACAACTGGTGTATAAAATTTGCATAAACTGAAGCAACGCTTTTTAGTATTTGAACGTTTGGTGTTACTATGATCAAATAACCATTTGAGACAATCAGCTTGTTTTGCTCTCTTAATTAAAAGGAAAAAGAAAAAAGAAATCCAACTGTATCATTGACTACTAATTAGATTTCATCAGGCTTAGCTATTTCTATATTGGATTTATGATTAATCACAAAGTAAAGCAACAGAGAGTTTCCGATCTTATGAAGAGATATAATGGAGTTCACTTTCTTTCAATAATTGACCTTTGTGCTGATTTTTTAGTTGAAAGTTTTTGATTCAAAAATTTGTCAAAAAATATACTTTGTTCATTCTTTGACCAATCTTTTTTAACGTCTTGCAAAACACATTTTTGATGCAACGATATGTTACTTTTTTTTCATACATAAGCGACAAATACAAAATAGAGAAAGATAAATAACACCCATAAACATAAAACACACCAGAAATTTAAAATCCTAAGTTTAAAAACAACAAAAAGGCATTGAATCTAATTAAAACCCATAAATATATAGAAGATGATATGTTGCGACCACAGACCTATTGCATCTAAAAAGAGAACCCAATAAATGATATATATCTCTAATTTGATGACATGATCAAAGAGGTAACCTCATTCAACAGCTCTACCTTTTTATGCGCACATTGATCTTTCATGGTCTTCAACATCTCTTCAAACTTTTTACATTGAAGTTCATCGGCCTGCAACTCTGCAACTTCTTCATCTTCTCTTGGGTTTTCTTCTTAGTCTCAACTGGCACCTTGGTCCATTTTTCTTTCAGAAAATCTATTCCAAGAAAAAATAAGTTTTCATCCCAGTCAGATTCTGTCACAACAACTGGTGACTCTCCTCTTTTACCATTGTCTTCAACATTTTTACCATTACGTGAGGAGACCAAGTTAAGCTTCTTTGTCACTCTCCTCTCATTCTCCTTTGGTGGCCCATTAGAACTAATGGCAGATTCAAAAGCTATCCCTTCAGCTCCCCAAATAGCCATTGACAACTGAAAACATTTTTTTGATGAGAATTCAAATAAGAAACTTCTTCACCGCTCTTCTCTTTTCTTGTAAATTTCTTCTGAAGATACCGAATATTGTCCTTAAACTGACCCAGCGTAGCATGAAAGCTAAGAGAATCCTTCGTGAATTCGTAAAGTCGCTTATCATCAAATGGATTCTTCTCTTTATCAGCTTTGAAATTGATTATACCTTGTAGCAAAAGCACCTCATCTTTCTTCACTAAACAGTCTTCTAAAAAACAGTTGTTTTGTATTTGATCCCTCCATCTTCTCATCACCTTCTGTAGAAAGTTTTTCGCTCGCTTCAGATTCACGTTGGCTGGGGTCCCTTCACTCAGCTGCTTGGTCCCTGATACAACTGTCCGAGCAGACGAGTAAGCCTCGCCGGAACCAAAAACCTTCTTCAGGGAACTCCTTGTTATATGAGGATCTTCGGGTTCGTCTTCTTCCGTAGAAAAGATTGTATTGTGGTCTTCTTCTTTTTCTTCTTCCTCTTCTTCAGACGAAATAGTCTCCATCTCTCTCACAGGAGCTTGAAGATGCCGATGGATCTTCTAATGGGTGCTTGATATTCTTTGCCATCGGAGTGTGATTGACTTTGGATTCTTTGAGTGGCGAAGACTTAGGGTTCTGTGTAAAACGAAACACTCTTATCGAATCATGAGATACGTTCCAAAAGTTGAAGACTGTTCGTTTCCGAGTGTCTATCCAATAGGTATATTCGGGATTTTTCCTTTTGTTTTTCGTTTTTCCAACTTAAGTCAAGATTATTCAGTAGAAGACGTTTCCGTTCCTCCATAATATTATTAGTACATCAATCTTTTTTCTTGGTCGAAACCATATATTACTAGTTTTTTAAGGTAGATTTTCATTTGGCGAAATAACAAATCTTTGGTATTATTTTAAAAATTAAAACTAATTAAATTCTATTTTTGTAAATAAATTTAAGAGACTGGCTGATTTAAACACAGTAAAATGTAAGTGTAGGTGCTAAAATTAGTGGAAACAACTGGTTGATTTTTTTTTTTTAACTTAACAATGGTTGATTTTTGCAATTCATATAATTAGTGCAACAGTTGGAAACAGAAACATTTACAAAATATTTATGACTGACGAGTGTAGCAATCATAACCGTATTGCAACGGCAAATAATTGTAAAAACCAGCTTTTAGTTTTAACAAATCAATAGTAGAAAATATTGTTCTGTAATCAACTAATCATTTCCAAAGGCTAACCACCATTATTATTGTCACAAGAAAAACCAATCAATCTCTAAATATATAATAACATTAATGAAAATGTTAATAATCTGCGGGCTATGCGCAGGATGAAATATTTCTGAATTATTTAATATTTAAATTTTTTGTAAAGAATATTAAAAACATAATTATATAGTATAGTGTTCAATTTAATGTCTGTGAATTAAAACATCTATAGTAAAATATAAAATAGTTTAATCAAAATAAATTTAAATAGATTATTTTGTATTATAATTTTTTGAATATGTGAATTTATCTAACGTGAATATAATTTGAGTATAATTTAACGATGATTTATTTATATATAATATTGTATCAAATTTTTACTTATGGTCTAAATCTAAAATAAATTATAATACAAAAGTAAGTAAATATGTTTTATCAATGAATAACATAAAATATGATTTACATAAAGATATATAAATAACTTAATTTTTATCGTACATGTTTTACTTTATAATAAGTCACAAAAATCATTTTAAACCCTAACAGATTCCTAAAAGTTAATATAAATTAATTAAAATAAAATAAAGAGAAATACTCTAAAATAAATCATTTAAAAGTTTTATGACAAAAATGTTTTAAGAAGGAAAATTTGACAAAAATGTTTCATTAAAAAAACTAAAAGACTAGCATGCCCCTTTCATTTTCTGAGAGAAAAAAAAAAACTACTACGTCGACGATCTCATTTTTGACTTTGATCTACGCAGACTTTGAAATCGACTGGACTGGCTTTAGATGTTTCTAAAATTAATTTTCTTCTTCTTCTTATTAATTTTTTATTCTTCGGATTTCAGTTCTCGCTCAAAATGTTATATGATTAAATCTGGAGATAGACTTGCTGGTTGGTTTAGATCTATGAGATTTTGGTATTTGTATGGTGAGAGGGACTGATCTAGATGATAGGAATCAGACGATGATTAACTCTACAATTTAAGTGTGCTTGTGTTGATTAAACCAATTGATTTTTGGAATCCAGAGAAATCTGCTTTGTTCCCTTTTAATTTCGTTTGGATTTAGGGCTACGCCTACCGTTTGTTGAGCACTCGCTTTTCCAGTGATGATGATGATCCATCGATTTTTGTATTTTCTCGCTTCTCTCGATTACTATGGAAGTGTAAGTTGTTCATTTCAGATGTGTGTTTGAGTGTCATCTGATAAAATACAAATTCAGGAAATTTTTCTAAATTTTGAGGAAGACTTTCCTGATACTTTTAAAAAAGTTTTTCTCATGGTTCAAAAAGACATTTTTAAAGAGAGAGAAATACATTATAAACTTTTAGGAAGATCTTACTAAAATTTGTATGAATATTTTTAAATATTTAGAAATATTAATTTTGGAATTTATGAAGTTTTCTTGAATTTTTAGGAAAGATTCCTACATATTTAGGAAATAATTCCTAAATTATATTTTAAAAACCAGTTGATCAAATATAAATTCATGAAACTTTTCTAAAATTTTAGGAAAGCATACCTGAATATTTTTAAAGTTTTTCCTTTGTTTTAAAATGACATTTTTAAATATTGAGAAATGCATTATAAACTTCTAGGAAAATCTTACTAAATTTTGTATAAGTATATTTAGATATATAGAAATATTAGTTTTAGAATTTATGAAACTTTCTTGAATTTTTAGGAAAGATTCTTACACATTTACAAAGACCATCTTAAATTATATTTTATTTATCAATTGATAAAATACAAATTCAGGAAATTTTTCTAAACTTTGAGGAAGACTTTTCTGATAATTTAAAAAAAGTTTTTCTCATGTTTCAAAAAGACATTCTTAAATAGAGAGAAATACATTATAAACTTCTAGGAAGATCTTACTAAAATTTGTATGAATATTTTTAAATATTTAGAAATGTTAATTTTGGAATTTATGAAGTTTTCTTGAATTTTTATGAAAGATTCTACATATTTAGGAAAAATTTCCTAAATTTTATTTTAACTACCAGTGGATCAAATATAAATTCAGGAAGCTTTTCTAAACTTTTAAGAAAACTTACCTGAATTTTTTTAAAAAATTCATATTGTTTTAGAAAGATATTTTTAAAGATTGAGAAATACATTATAAACTTTTAGAAAGATTTTATTAAAATTTGTATAAATTTTTTTAGATATATAAAAATAATAGTTTTAGAATTTATGATGCTTTCTTGAATTTTTAGGAAAGATTCTTATACATTTAGGAAGACTATCCTAAATTATATTTTAATTACCAGTTGATAAAATATATATTCAGTAAGTTTTTCTAAACTTTTAGGAAAGCTTACCTGAATTTTGTTAAAGTTTTCATATTGTTTTAAAAGACATTTTTAAACATTAAGAAATACATTATAATTTTTTTTAAAGATTTTAATGTATAAATATTTTTAGATATATAGAAATATTAATTTTAGAATTTATGAAATTTTCTTGAATTTTTGGAAAGATTTTTATACATTTAGGAAGATCATCCTTAATTATATTTTAATTACTAGTTGATCAAATATAATTTTAGTAATTCTTTATGACAATTCACAAATCCCAATAAAATTTAAAATCAAACAAATACACAAAAAGAATGATCTTTAAGACGTGAAACAGTGACGTTTTCAAACCAATTGTTATCAACCAAATCTTCATCGGTTGACACAACGGAGGAGACCTCTTTCTCAAGACAGCAGTGATCAACATTTCTAAATATATAGTATGTAATTAATGATCATTTTGATCTTTTTATATTGGCTTTTTTTAACAATCTTTTAAAAAACAAAAATGAATTAGACTTTCAATAGTTTTGGAAACTTTTTTTATTTTAAAAATTCAAATTATAGCATATGTAAAAAAGTTTTAGATTTTGTATTATATGTTTGGTATGATGATTCATTTTTTATAGAAAATTAAAAAATTAATGGAGAAATTTAAATGATTTAAAAATAATTAATGTCAAATCTTAATAAATAAATTAAATGAATATCAAATGTTTATTAATAAATTATTTACTAATTTTATGGATTTTATATGAGTAAATAGTAGGAAAATTTTTTGGTTTAGATTAGTAATTAATTATAGAGATTATTAGTTTGATATAAGAATATTTGATTTTTGGAACCAAATTATGAGTGACATATTTTGTAATTGTTCTAATAATTTAAGCTTATTTCTAAAATGACTCTAAGAAACTTTGTGGTGATGACACATCATGATGACATATTTGTTAATAATACTTTAATATAAGGTTACTTTTAGAACTGGAAATTTAAATGATTTAAAAATAATTAATATCAAATCTTTATTAATAAATTAAATGAATATCAAATGTTTATTAATAAATTATTTACTAATTTTATGGATTTTATATAAGGAAATAGTAGGAGACATTTTTGGTTTAGATTAGTAATTAATTATAGAGATGATTAGTTTGAGATAAGAATATTTGATTTTTTGAAGCAAATTATAAATAGCATATTTTATAACTGTTCTAGTAATTTAAGCCTATTTCTAAAATGACTCTAAGAAACTTTGTGGTGATGACACATCATGATGGTATATTTGTTAATAATACATGAATATAAGGTTACTTTTTAAAATGGATCCTCAAATAATATATAGGGATTTGCTGAAAAATGAAACATTTATGTTTCTCAATATTCTCGATAGGTCTAGGGCATTGAGTAGGATAGTGAGAGATCGCGTAAGTGCTTATATAAATTAGCACCTTTCATTGGTAACGTTATCGAACTATACTAATGAACTAATCATTGCCAAAGGCTAAACATTTATGTCCTCCATGACTAGATAATAATCTGCGCTATGCTCAAGATGAAATATTTCTTAATTATTTATAATTAATTTAAAAATTAGATTTTAAATTAGAAATTTTAATTATTTAATATTTAATTCTTTTTGTAGTCATGGAGGACATAAACGTTTAGCCTTTGGCAATGGACGGGTTTGTTCATCATGCCGCTTACAATCATTGTAGCTAGGTTTTATAAACTAAAAGAAATAATTTTTCAGAACAAACATAACTTACTTTGGGAATCGAAATCCGCTCAATGTATTTTAGGAAAGTAAATCGATAATTAGGTCCCAAAATGTCTGAATAGAGAAACTCGGAAAAAAGATCGAAAGTAGAATTTTATTAAATGAAAGAGTTTCGGCACAAAGAAAATAAACAAAAAGAAAAGTTTAAAACGCCTAAATCTCTAAGTGCAAAAGTATGAGAATTGAGAATTTGTTATGAAAATTATACATCGATATCTATATATACTTGACAATAATACTAAAGTGAGACTATTATAAAAAAAAATCTAAGAATAATAATTGTATGTGGTATTTATTTTTCTTAATAAAGTCAAATGAGATTAAAAAAAAAAAGAAAGACAGTAGTGTCGATTATTTATCTTAACATGCTTCTTGCATTACACTGAATTGATTATTTTGCTTTTGTTTTGACTAAATTAGTGATTTGAAAATAAAATGTATAAAAGAAAAGGAGGATACAAATGGATTCTTATATTTAGGGCAGTAACAAGATACAAATGAATTCAAAAAATAACCACTAAAACAGTAATAATTTTATATATCCCTATAAAATATGAATTGACTGTATTTTTAAAATAACTTCTACTTGTTATTATGGTTAAAATTGGTAAAAAATAAATAAATAAATAAATAAATATAAATATATGTATATATATAGAAGTTGTCCCTTCTATATAAAATATATATATATATATATATATATATATATATATATATATATATATA
>OVBI01003772.1:0-10634 GCA_900406495.1 Sisymbrium altissimum | reverse complement strand
GGAAAGAACCTTTGTCCCACATCAAAACTTAGGGAGTTTAGGGCTTAGGACTTCTTAGTATAAATAGGGATCGATCTCTACCTCTTGTAACACATTCTAAGACATTTTACGCATTCAATACATTATAGCAATAAAAATTCTCTCCACTTTTTGCTTTCCCTCGCAAGATTCTCGGATCCTCACATTAACTTTACGAAAATACATTGAGGTGAATTCCGGTTCCCACAGCTAAACTTGTTAAAAAGATACATGAGCGGGCCAGGGCAAACATTGAGTCCAAAACCAAGAAGTACGAGAAACATGCCAATCGGAAAAGACGGAAGGTGATCTTTCAACCGGGAGATTTGGTTTGGGTACATTTGAGAAAGGAACGGTTTCCTGAAGAAAGAAAATCGAAGTTAGTGCCGAGGGTGGACGGACCATTTGCCGTGGTGAAAAAGATTCATGACAACGCTTACCAACTTGATCTCCAAGGTAAGTATGACATTTCTTCTAGTTTTAATGTTACTGATCTATCTCCTTATGTGGCAGATGAGCCGGATTTGTGGTCAAATCCTTTTCAAGAAGAAGGGATTGATGGGAATCAGTACATGCATCTGAACGATGATATGGGTAGCAGCTCAGACGATGAGGGACAGCTAGAACCTGAGCATGGAGCTAGGGGCAAAGACAGTGGAAAGACGAATAAAGAACATAGGAGGAAGATTGCCCGAGAAAATGTGGACGTTGGCCGAGAGAATAAGGACGAGCATCGTGACGGATCGGACAACTATCGAGACACGGGGGATTTCTCTCGAGACGCGGAACGTACTGTCTATCGCTTTAACCCGGGTTCTGAGGGAGATGAGTTGGTCAATGTGTCCCGAGCAAAACACAGAGCATCGTAACCAGCTGAGGTTTTGGGGCAACGAACATTTCGCGATAGAGACGCGTCCCGTACTGCTTCTCGTGCCGATAACGATTTTACCCGAGTCACGTCCCAAAGCATGACTACCCGAGTCGAGTCCCGAGAACAGCATATCCTGACAGGATCAGCACCCAAAAGTGATCTCGATACTTTGCATTCCGATTGTTCTCACGGTCTTGCATTGTTTGGATAACTACCCGATATAGACGCGTCCCGACGATTGACCGAGAGTAGGGATTTCGATGGGATTTTGGAGTTTTCCTCCGGGACAAACTCCAAGATAAGACTCTTTCAGCTCAAGGAACAAATCGGTCACGTCATATCCCAGATGGCTAAAGTGGATTGTCTTTTGCATCATGACCCGACCATAAGCATCATCCGGGTGACCGAGCCAACCACCTAGCCGACACGCGAGAGTAGCCGAGGGGTCAATTTGACCAAAACGCGTGGATTAATTTTAGGCTTCATTTATATTTCCTAAGTAATAAATTCAGTTGAAAAACTCTATATGTATTCTTCTTCTTCGACGAGAAATAACAACCATTTTTTTTATCAAAAAAATTTCTAAGTTTGAGAAGCGATTTCTCTTGTTCTTTCTGAACAACTCCAGTTGCTGGTGCGTACATCCATCAACCTCGTTTAGATTCTGTGGTGCGTATATCCACTGAGTCTCAGACCGGGATCATCAAAGTCAACTCATAGGCTTTGTGCAAAAACCCTTCAACTCCACATCTCCTTCAATCCGGTGCTCATAGCCCACGATTGGAAGGATTATCCGTACCGCTTAAGATTGATCTCCGGGAGTGTGTCAGGAGTGTTTCGGCATCTTAAATCAGTACGGAATGAAGCTGAACCCCGCAAAGTGCACCTTTGGAGTCACTTCAGGCGAGTTCCTGGGCTATATCGTCACCCAACACAGCATCAAAGCAAATCCGAAACAAATCCAGCCATTGTCGATCTTCCATCCCCAACAAAGGAAAAAGAAGTCCAGCGACTTACTGGTAGAGTCGCTGCACTCAACCGCTTCATATCGCGTTCAACCCACAGATGCTTGCCGTTCTACAACCTGTTACCTGGGAATAAGAAATTCATCTGGGACGACAACGCGAAGCCGCATTCCGTCAGCTAAAAGAGTACCTCTCCACACCTCCAGTACTGGCAAAACCAGAGGATGGAGAGATCTTGTACCTATATGTCGTGGTTTCAGGCACTGAAGTAAGTGGAGAACCCGTGCGCAGTGATCACACCGACCAGAAACCAAGATTCTATGTCAGGAAATCAGTTGTCGAAGCTGAAACAAGGTCCCAGCCTCTGAAAAAACACGCCCTGGCAGTAGTGATGTCGGCAAGGAAACTCCGCCCCTACTTCCAGTCGCACACTATCGTTGTCTTGACTGACCAGCCGCTGAGAACAGTTCTACACAGTCCGTCATAATCCGGACGAATGGCCAAATGGGCAATCAAATTAAGCGAATACGACATCTAATATAGAAGCCGAACAAGTATCAAAGCGCAAGTAATTGCTGACTTTATCGTTGAGCTCGCCCCAGAAGTGGCCCCCGTGAACCCTGCACCAGAAACTCCATGGATCCTCCATTTCGATGGCTCATCATCTCGCCGCGACTCAGGCGTCGAAAATTACAGCTCCAATCACCAACTGGGGAGGTCATCGAACAATCTTTTCGACTTGCGTTCGCTGTGTCAAACAACGAATCCGAGTATGAGTCGTTACTTGCAGGTATGCCACTTGCCCAAGCCATCGGTGCAAAACGAATTCAAGCCTACTGCGATTCACAGCTAGTCGCTAACCAATTCAATGGCGAATATGAAGCAAAAAACGACCGCATGGACGCATATCTCAAAATGGTCCAAACATTAGCTCAGCGGTTTGATTGGTTCACTCTGACAAAAATTCCCCGTTGCGACAACTCTTCTGCTGACGCGTTGGCAACACTTGCATCGTCTTCAAAATCGAATATCCGGTACACCATACTCGTAGAGACCATCACAGAGCCAAGCATCGTCTTAGCCAGCGAAATCCTGTTTCTCTACAAACCAGTTTATGCCATCAAGGAAATCGAACTCGTCACCAACTCTTCCCAAGACTCAACACCGGATTGGCGACACGAATTCAAGGCGTACCTCAAAAACGGAACCCTACCTGCCGAGAAGTGAGAAGCACGGCGACTGAAAGTTAAGTGTGCCAAGTACATGATCCTGAATGGAAACCTATATCATATAGCTGCTGATCGCGCACTACTTAGATGCATCTCAGGTGACGAGATCCAACGCATCATGGAGAAAACCCACGATGGAGCAGGCTGTAACCATGCTGGAGGATGCACCCTCGTCCTTAAAATTAAAAAATAAGGACATTATTGGCAAACTATGGTCACCGACTGCGAAGCCTACGCTGCCTGCTGCGAGCAATGCCAACGGCATGCTCCAATCATCCACGCCCCAACTGAGATGCTTTAGACGACCACAGCACCATACCCTTTTATGCGCTGGGTTATGGATATCGTTGGACCACTTCATGCTTCGAAACAGAATATGTTAAAATCCACGATATCGACGTCCAACTATTCGTGTGGAAACACATTATCTGCCGGCATGGAGTACCATATGAAATAGTCACGGAAAACGAACCTCAGTTCATTTCTAATCTTTTTCAAGGATTCTGCCAGTGTTGGAAGATCTGACTTAGTTATTCAACTCCTCGTTACCCGCAAGGAAATGGACAAGCCAAAGCAACTAATAAAACTATTCTCGACAGAATTCGCACACGTCTCGAATCATGGAAAGGAGCTTGGGCAGACGAGTTGGACGGCGTACTATGGTCCCACCGAACGACCCAACGCCAAGCCACGGGCAAGACACCTTTCTCTCTCGCCTATGGGGTAGAGGCAATGGCACCCGCTGAAGTCAATGTTTACAGTCTCGGCCGCGCCTTGCTCCCAGAAAACCCTGAGATCAACGAGGGAATGCTTCTTGACGCCTTGGATACACTCAAAGAACAGCGTAATCAAACGTTACTCCGAATTCAAAACTATCAGCAACTTGTAACTCGTTATTACAACAATAAAGTGATAGGGCGAGAATTTAAGGAAGGCGACTTGGTTTTGCGCAAAGTTAACAATAATAAGAAAGAGGACCGAGCTGGAAAACTCGGAGCAAAATGGGAAGGACCATACGACATCACCAAAGTCATCAAACCAGGAGTATTTAGACTTCAAACAATGAAAGGTGCGGCAGTGCAATAGCCTTGGAACTCAATGAATCTCAGGCGATACCATAGCTAAGCGACTTTACGACTTGATCTAACAAACATTTTACCACTACTCTTTTTATTTACCACTTGGTGATGCCTAAACCTTACTAATTTTATTTCTGCGATTTCAGGACCAAAAGCTAAAAAAGATTCCGATTAATATCATCCAGTAGAAGTACAAGAAAAAAAGAGAGAGAGCAGAACATGCGACATGATGGCAAACGAACTCAAATAAAACATCAGAGAAAATTATGGGGCAGTCTTTTCTTCGGACAGCTTTGCTGCATCCTTCTCACTAATCTCTTGTATTACATTCAGACCCCGGTTTGAACCAAACTCATCGACCCCAAGAGGAGCAGACACAGGAGAACTAAACAAAGGGGAAGTCGGAGTAGTCTCTAGGGGCGACATGACCAAGTCTATCCCTGTAATGTCAACAACATCCAACTCCTTAATATCCTTCTTGTACTGCTCCTCATCTCTCGTCACCTGGTCTAGCATCGCTGTTGGAATCAGAATACCATCGGCCACCAGCTTCTCTAAGCACTCCCGTGCACCCTTTGCATGGCTGTAGAGAGAGTACACATTGTTGACTGCTTCTTGTTCATTCAGATACAATCTGAATCGCCCAGCCTTAACCAAAAACTTTGCCAACATCTGCGCCTCCATCTTTTCTCGCATCTTGAGAACGCACTCATCTCGCGACCTCCTGAGTCGCTTTACTTCAGCATCTTTCTCTGCCTTCAGCCTGGTTATTTTTAAAATACTCTCGGATTTCGGCTTCGCGATTTCATCCTTAGCAGTTTTTAAGGAGTTGTACAGCTTCGTGTTTTCTTCCTTAATAGCGAGCGCTTTCGCCCCAAGTCGGTTCATCTCTTGCACTTTCTTCACCATCTCTTGCCTCGCTAGTGATAGGTCACCCGGGCTCTTTGCCAGACGATCCTCATATCGTGCAACAGAGGAATTTTGGTACCCAGCAACCTGTGGACACCAACATATCAAGTCAGAAGATTTTTGACGACAGTAAACAAATTGCATACCTGCAAGTAATGCCTTTTAGCGCCAATTGTTGAATATAGGATTATTTCTACCTGCAATTTGTTTTACCTACTCTTTTCTCGACGCCAATTTCTCTTTTTCATTAGAGTTATAAACCCATTGAGATAAGTTTCTTATGCCCATTTATACATTCTTTGAAGTATCATGTGTTCCTCTTCACACTAAGTCGAAATCATATCCATCTTCAAAATGAAACGTTAGCAATATGCTTTCTTAAAATTGAAAGTTGTCATGCTATAAACACATTCTACACAGTCATCAAAGATTGTATATGATGACATCATAGGTATCCTTCAACGATGTTGTGATCACTTCACAACATATTGACTTATCCATGTTTCAAGCAAACGGCGACATGCATCCTTCAAAACCGCATCATCGTCATTAAAACATGAGACTTGATCATTGATCAACTTCACCACGTCTTCAAAAATGATGATCGATGCACTCACTCGTCACAAAATCGAGCTCCGTGATCTGGCCAATCACGTTGAACCTACGCGCTCCCTTGGGGCGTCATGACGACCAAAGCCATGCCTTAACCAGGGCCAAAATCCAAGTTAAGGACTAAGGAAGCCGAGCATCGCGTCTCGCAGTATGAACAATCATCTTTAAACGAGCATCATGCCTTGTAACTTAGACAGTTGTAGAACTTCGATTGTTTCATATTTAAACGACTATAGCAGAGACAAAGAATTTTCTAGTCCCGCAATACACATGTGTTAAACATTCTGCCTTGCATCTTTTCCTACACTTAAGATGAGCATCGCGCCTCGTGGACACTTTTCATCAAGCCGAGCACTAAGTGTCGTAGTATTCATGATCCTCATCTTGATCCTTTGCTAAAGTCATCAGAATTTCTTTCGACGGCTTCATGATCCTCATATTAATCGTTTGCCAAAGTCGTCAGAATTTCTTTTGACGGTTTCATGATCCTCATCTTGATCCTTTGCCAAGTCGTAAGAATTTCTTTCGACGACTTCATGATCCTCATCCTGATCCTTTTCCAAAGTCGTCAGAATTTCTTTCGACTGCTTCATAATTCTCATAATAATCCTTTGCCAAGTCGTCAGAATTTCTTTCGACGACTTCATGATCCTCATCCTGATCCTTTGCCAAGTCATCAGAATTTCTTTCGACGGCTTTATGATCCTTTGCCAAGTCATCAGAATTTCTTTCGACGGCTTCATGATCCTCATCCTGATCTTTTTCCAAGTCGTCATAATTTCTTTCAACGACTTCATGATTACTCCCTAAGCTGTCCTCTTGCGTGTCCCCTGGCTCTGCGCCCAAATTGTCATCATTCTCTTGAACGACTTGCTCATCCCCTGGCTCTGCGCCCAAATCGTCGTCAATCCCGTGAACGACTTGCTCGTCCCCTGGCTCTGCATCCTAATCGTCATCATTCCCGTGAATGACTTGCTCGTCTTCTGGCCCTACGGCCAACTCATCATCACTCATGTGACCGATTTGCTTGTTTTCTAGCTCTATGCACAAATCACGTCATTCCCGTGAACGACTTGCTCGTCTTCTGGCATTTCATTTAAGTCCTCGCCAACTCGCCTACCTCTCAGACCCACATTAAAATTACCATATATTTTGGCGGCTTGATCGCTTCCCGCTTCGAAGTCGCCAACACTGATGGGACCGACTTAGCCACATCTGAAACCCGCACCAAACTCGCCAATAGTCATCCAAGAGACTTGGTCATTTTTTGGACCTGTATTGGAATTACCGTCATTAGTGTGACCGGTTTGGTTGACCTCCGAGGTTGAACCCAAACCGCTATTTTTGATTTGATCGGTTTGGTCCAATCTTCCCCCTCGTGCCCAAATCAGAATTACCCATGTAAACACTCACCAAGTCGCCTTCATCTGACTGGGCGATTTGTGTGTTATCATCACTCACGTCGGTATCTCTTTTCTCGACGACTTGTTGTTTTGCCTTACTAACCGTCGGCTCGTTTCCTTCATTACCACTTAAGGCGGCTTCCACTTCATTCACATCTTCGTCCTTTAAACGAGGAACCTCGATGAAAAGTTGTCAGAATTTCTTTCGGCGACTTCATGATTACTCCCTAAGCTGTCCTTTTGCATGTCCCCTGGCTCTGCGCCCAAATTATCGTCATTCCCATGAACGACTTGCTCGTCCCCTGGCTCTGCACCCAAATCGTCGTCATTCCCGTGAATGACTTGCTCGTCTCCTGGCTCTGCGTCCAAATCGTCGTAATTCCCGTGAATGACTTGCTCGTCCTCTGGCCCTACGCCCAACTCATCATCGCTCATGTGACCGATTTACTTGTTTTCTGGCTCTG
The DNA here is from genome assembly GCA_900406495.1 of Sisymbrium altissimum. NCBI lineage: Eukaryota > Viridiplantae > Streptophyta > Magnoliopsida > Brassicales > Brassicaceae > Sisymbrium > Sisymbrium altissimum. The sequence goes on along the minus strand of OVBI01003772.1, from coordinate 3,084 downwards.
TGCATAAATCGCTGTCATTCCCGTGAACGGCTTGTTCGTCTTCTGGCATTACATTCAAGTCCTCGCTGACATGCCTACACCGGAAAAGGAAATCATGTGCACAAACTTCTCCTTATAAGAAAAATGAGTCTTTTGCCTCCACTTCCTTTTGCTGGTGTTATGGCTTTTCTTATATAAGTTTTGTACATTGCGTCCTAATCCTCATGGGATAAAGATATGAACAACCAACTCTTGATCTGTTCATCATATTAATCAATAACAAGAGTATGCTGAAGGTAATGAACATCACAAGAACGATTTTCATCATAGTAGCTGGTTAAAAAAGAGATCAAATATATTTAGTTTGTAGAAATAATATATCTTTATATTAGGTCTTTTAAATAAGAAACTTGAAAGTGAAATTAATGGTTCTTATAAAAAAATTAAAAATAGGAAAGTGGAAATCGATTCCTATAAAGATGGGAAAGATCAAGGGTGTTAATTCAATTATTTGGTTAAACTAAAATTTGACTTTTTCAATAACTTGATCCTATTGCTTTTATATAGACTAAGGGATCTTTTATGTAGACCAGACAAACAGATCTCTTAAAAAAGGGAATAACAAGGTTACAAAAACTCTATAATTTGTTATAAATCAATATGAGTTCTGTGGGAACGAGATTTCACACAATGTATTTTCGGAAAGTGAATTCGATAATTAGGTCCAAAAAGTTCTGGAATGAGAAACCTCTTGAAAGATTTTTGATAGATTTCCGCAAAAGTGAAGAATAAGAAAAAAGAAGGATAAGAATACGATTTTATTGCTCAATCTCGAATAAACAGTAAATCGTATATGTATTGTGTATGTAAGCGTTTCAGAATGTGTCACCAGAGATAGGGATCAATCTCTATTTATACTAAGACATCCTAAGACCTAAACTCCCTAAGTTTGGATGTCGGACAAAGGTTCTTTCCTTTTTCCGATGATTTTTCCATAAATCTTCGAGGAAGCTTCTAGAAGCTTCCATAAGTCGGTTTCAACCTTTGTCGTTCCATCCTTCCAGCTCGGCCCAAGTCCATTCCTCGTCCAATGGTTTTATTCGGTTAGTTCGATAGACGAAACATCGCGATGTTTCGAGAAACTTACGAAAACATCGGTATGTTTTACGAAAATGCCATATAGACGAAGAAAGAAGCGAAACGAGACGAAACGAAAAGTGTCAGCCAGCTGGGTTAGTGTTTCCTACCGAGCTTGACAGCATTCAGCATGCTGACCATCCAGCTCGGTAGCCTAGGTGCAAGAAATGATGAACTGGCTTGCTCCTAGGTGCATGATGTCGTCCAGCTTGGTATACGGGATGATTGGAGATCTTCCGATAAGTCGTGGGATGCGTCCAGCTTGATATGATGAAGTGTGTCGGTCAGCTCAGTAGCCAGGAGGGTAGTTTTTACCGAGCTGACTAGCATATTCCGTCTAGCTTGGTAGGAATGGTGAAGGAAACATGCATTTCGCTGCTCCAAGCTTCCATTCCGAGCTAGACAGCAATACCTAAGTTTTGGACCCCATAACTTTCTCGTATGAACTTTTTTTGTTCTGAGTCTTCTTCCATGAGCTTCATAATTGAGTTAAGAATATTTTCCAAGTGGTTTCATGTTCAAAACCCTTATGGTTTGGAAGATACACCTCGATCATTGAACATATATCATTTTCAGCTCGGAACTCTCGGAAAGTATCATCCAGCTCGGTTTCCAGGTGGAGAAGGATTCTACCGAGCTGGATGCATCATGCTGTCCAGCTCGGTACCAAATTGGGCAGGTGATACCGAGCTGGATGCATCATGACAGCCAGCTCGGTAGATTTGTACTGAGCTGACTGCTCTGTGCTGCCAGATTGACGTTCTGTGGCATTCAGGTCGTGTGTGTCAGTCAGCTCGGTAGGATTTGCTGCCAAAACACCGAGCTGGCTGTCCTGAAAGCCTGGTTGATTGCCTTTTACTCGAAAAATCGTAATATTCGTCGGTTTATCGGAGGAATCGGTCAAAGGACGGNTTTGCGAGTTCATCGATTCCTCGGAAAAACTCTCGAAAGACAATTTTTCTTACTTTCTTTGCAGAGTTATCGACAGAGTGGTTCGAAATGAACTTTCTCCGAACTCATATCTAAATATGGAAATTCCTTTTCGATATTTAAATATTTTAATCGTTAATTCCGGAAGTGTGGGTTTTGACCCCAAGATTTAGCCCCCCAGCACGTCAATATCGATCATGATCTTGACGAAGCGATCAAGAAGTATAGTACGGGATTAAGGAGGTAAAATGTTCTGATCTCCACATCTCGGGAACTTCGATTCTGCAACGATCTTTCTTGGAGTCAGAGAGAGTGTTTCTTCCGAGCTGAGATTGGATTAAAACGTTTCTTGAGCTGTTTACAGTATGGAAGGGGGGACCAAGCTGTGCTGAAGGAAAGCTGGATGCTGTCTATGTGTTTTGACGACTGTCGGAGCTTAGGTGTCTTGTATGCGAAGTGAAGATCGGTTTGGAGGATACGCTTGGAATGTTGCCTCATTAAAAACCTTTTACTAAGAAAAACCCTTTGGAAAAAACGTAGCAAAGGAAAAGAGTGCAACGCGTATAAGGATTTAAGTTTGGCTTTTCGAAAAACTGTTCGAGTTAAGTTTTTCCGAAACGAATCTTTCGAAAAACTGTTTCAGTTAAGTTTTTCGTAGAAGTGTCTCCGAAAAACTGTTTGGTTTAAGGTTTTCTATAGCGGTTCTTCTGAGAAATTGTTTAAGTTAATTTTCTCATAGAAGTTTTTTCCGAAAAAACAATTTCAGTTAAGATTTTGGCGGAAATTTTTTTTCCGAAACACTGTTTACGTCCGAACTTTTGTAGCAATTTTTTCCGAAAAACTGTTCATGCTAAGTTTTTCGCAAAAAGATTTCCGAAGAACTGTTCAGAATAAGTTTTTCGAAAATTTTTACGCGAAAAGGACTCGTGTACCATGAATACCGAGCTGGATGCAAGAGATGGATGTTCATGGGCTGAATACTGACTATTGGTCAGCATTTCCTACCGAGCTGGACGGTAGGCAGCATGCTGACCGTCC